>JANHQD010001919.1:0-117127 GCA_024721195.1 Marasmius sp. AFHP31
CATGAACGGGATACTTCTTGCTACTACTATCCTGGCTTTTGCCACCACTGCATGGATTCTTCGTCTCCTTGGTCGAAGAACGGTGGTGTCCCTCCCGCCATCTCCTCCTCAAACCCTCATAGGTGGCCACTACAGTATTTTCCCAAGACACCAGGCTTTTCGTACTCATACGGAATGGGCAAAAGAATACGGTATGAAACATTGAGCCACATTGTGTCCCAAGCCGCTATCTCATTCTAATTGTAACCTAAGGACCCGTCTATCACCTCCGTCTTTTCAACAAGTATTTCATCTTCTTGAGCACAGGCAAAGCTGCACTCGACCTACTCGAATCTCGATCGAGTATCTACTCCGATCGCCCCCGTTCTGTCTTCAACGATAAGGTCCTTAAGAGGGATTACTCAGTCTTCAGAATGTCATATCTAAGCCCTCGATTCCGCCGCTACCGCAAGATGATGCACTCTGGCCTCTCTCCGCGAGCTGTCCAGGACTACAGAACGATTCAGATTCGAGAAACGAACATCTTGTTAAAGGGGTTGGCACAAACCCCTAAAGAGTTTATACCTCATTTGAGAAGGTCAGTGATGTTCTTCTTCCCCCCTTCCCAGTATTCACTAACCATTTGCACTCAGAAACGCCGGATCACTCATCCTGAAAGTAACCTATGGATACGAAGTGAACGACGACTCAGATGATTTCGTCCAACTCGTCGAACGTGCATTCTTGATTGCATCAAGCAAAATCAATCGGCCCTTCCCTGTGGAATTTTTCCCGTTCCGTGAGTTTATGGTCATGTTCATACTCTCTTAATCCGGACGAGCTCAAAATACTCCACAAGTCCGGTTCTTTCCCTCTTGGTTTCCGTTCACCGAGTTCAAGCAAGTAGCGAGAGAATTTAACGAGGCGCGATTGGAGGAGATGCCGTTCAACTGGTCGAAACGCATCATTGTAGGTTTTCAGATTCGCCCTGAAGTACTCTCATGAAATTGTTAACAACAGGGCTCGGAAAACTACGTCGACTCATTTGTCTCCCGCTTCCTGCGCCCCGAAAATGGAAGTAAGCCGGGAGAGGAAGATGAGGATATCCTCAAGTGGGTTGCTGCAGGCCTGTACGTCGGCGGCGCCGATACTGTGCGTGTATCCCCTCTAGACCCTTATGGACACTCTCACCGAACCTCTGCTTCTATCACTACTCCAGACTGTGTCCGCAATGACCTCCTTCTTCTATCTCATGGCGACTAATCCCGAGGCCCAGAAACGGGCTCAGGCTGACATAGACAGGGTTACTGGAGGTGCTCGACTTCCAGTCTTAGACGACGAGTCTTCCCTCCCTTACCTGACCGCGATCATCAAAGAGGTCATTCGATGGGCTCCTGTGGCCCCATTGGGTATGTATCGGTTACATTGATAAGCTTCAGAGTCTGATGCATTACATGACGTCCCCTCAAGGTTTACAACACAGGGTCACTGAAGAAGACACGTATGAAGGGTACCGCATTCCTCAAGGGGCCACTGTGATAGCGAATATCTGGTCAGTGATTATATTAGATATCGTAAGCTTTTATATCCTGAGACGAGTATGTTGGCACCAGGGCTATCACCCATGACCCCGATCTCTACCCAAATCCTGACAAGTTCGATCCCGACCGTCACCTCGGTGAGCAGCCCCAGACGGACCCATTCAAGTTCATCTTCGGGTTCGGGAGGAGAGTCTGCCCGGGGTCTCATCTCGCTGAACGTTCACTATTTCTCAACATCTCCAACATCCTCGCGGTGTTCTCGCTTGAAAAGGAGGTTGACAAGGACGAAAATGTTGTTGAGCCACCGATGGATTTCCATGGCGGGACTACTTCGTGAGTTTTTGGTCGCTCAAGGAGTAGACGTACGGAGTCGGCTGATCAATGAATATAGTCACCTCAAGCCTTTTCCTTGCGCGATCAAGCTTCGTGCACCAAATCTAATGCCTGCCTAGTTTTGTATCACCAGTCGTATGTTCTGTTCTCACTTACCTACCTCGTGTAATTGTACGATGTGAAGAAACGCCGTCGAAGCGATGTTCGGCGTAGCGTGATAGCCTCATCTAAATTTCCACGCATTTCCAGCCCACGTACATGAAGACTCTTGTCGTATGCAAGCTTTGTCTCTTGAATAATTGAAAGAGTTCCATCACTTTGAAAGTGACGCGGAGGTGACACAGTTGTTGACACAGTTATTGACAACATAGGCACTTGGGAGCGCAAACGTGGGGCCATTGAGACTCAGCTGGAGCCCCTTATAATACAGATTCTATAACCCACACGTCGAAGGCTCTTATCCCACGACTATGACCATCCTACTCACAGGCGGAACAGGAAAAACCTCGACTCGAATCGCGGGTCTTTTGACAGACGCGAAGATCTCCTTCCTCCTCACGTCTCGGCAAAGTGAATCCACGCCCACAGGTCTACATGTCTACTTTGATTGGACCGACTCGTCCACATACGCGAACCCTTTCAAAAGCGAGGAGAGGATAACGGCCATTTACTTGATCGCGCCGACTATCATGGATCCGTTCAAACCCATGAACGAGTTTGTTGAGTTGGCTTTCAAGAAGCATGGTGTGAAGAGGTTCGTTCTCATGGGTGGGATCGATGGTCCGGGAGAGGGCAGACACGTTGGGAAGGTCTGGCAAAAGCTTTTGGACCTTGGCGTCGAGTATTGCGTCCTTCGTCCTGCGTGGTTCATGGGTAAGTCCCTTTAACGAGCTCAAAGCCGGACGACAGTCCATATTCGTCGGTAGACAACCTGTCGGAGCCATACTTTGGCCAGTTCTTGCCTGTCATCAAGGACGAGAGGAAGATATACACCGCTGCTGGTGAACACAAAATCCCGTTCATCAGTGCGAAAGACGTTGCACGCGTAGCATTCCACGGGCTGGTCGACGAGAAGTCGCACGATACTGACCACAAAATATGTGGGGCTGAGTCGTTGACCTACGATGAGGTTCGCAACTCCCTCTTTCGAAAGATAAGCTATGTACTCACCCGGTCAATGTCCAGATTGCAGAGAAATTGACGCGACACCTCGAAATAAAGATAGAACACGTCAAGCTTGGCGAAGAGGAGAGAGCGAAGCAAATGGTGGAACATGGTACGCCCGAGCCTCTTGCACGGTTTCTGGCCAATATCGAAGCCACTGGCGCTGGGCTGGGGGAGCTGGAAAATGTCAATGACTTTGAAAAAGTTACTGGTGATCATCCACAGTCGTTTGATAAGTTTGTAGAGGAGCACAAGACTGTATGGTTGTAGTGAAAATTGAATTTCTCAAAGTTAAATTGCAGGTGGCTGGAGTGGAGCTAAGATTGAAAAGGTCCACGCGCGCCAACAAACGGGGTTGTGATTTCTAATGCATACCGCAACTTGAACTGGTGACCATGAATTCGACCGTACTGTCTTGCTCTCCTTCGTATCCGTTCCCCCCAACGTAGCGATTGTTGATGGGATTCATCTCATGCAGTCCATGGCTGGCCCTCGGATTTTGCTGTGCTCTCGATGCAATGCCGAATTCGAGCCTCATTCCTCGAGTTTCCCCTTCTCATGGGACAATCTAAGAACGAATTACTACCCTTCTCCTTCCGAGATGTCACGGATACATGGCTCTTTGGAGGATGCTGGGCTTGAGTTGGAGAGATACGATGAGGAGATTGAGAGGGTGCGAGGAACGCTGGAGAGACTGCAACAAGAAAGGGAACGGTTGCAAAGGGAGGTGGATGGTAACCGAGGGTTACTCTCACCTGTGCGCAGGCTTCCTTCAGAACTCCTACAGTCCATTTTCACGTTCCTTTCCGAGTCAGAGTGCTACTCGCTCGCAATCTCGCATTCCGGAACTGTCGTCCATTCTCCAATTTTCAACGTCTCTCGCACCAGCACGTTTTGGCGAAGGATCGTGTATTCGATACCAGAATTATGGCGGTCTATCAGCGTGGACATCATCGGCCTTGACTCCAAGCGTAGACTGCTTCACTTGGTGAATGCGTATCTCCAGAATTCGGGGCAGTCACCATTGATTGTCCAGATCACAGATGACGACTTTTCTCCGGAGGATGACCATTATTTTGATTCCATAGGGAATACTGGGCTGGATGTCTTCAAGACATTGGTCAGCCACTCGGAGCGATGGACGAAGGTGGATTTACGGTTTAGGCAGGATATCTTCAGGATGGCGCTGGAGACGGGATCATTCCATTTGCCACGGTTGGAGGAGCTGACCCTACAGTCCCTCCAGCTCACGACTTCGATTCGAGCGGCATGCTCGAAAACGCTTACTCTACGAACCTTGAAGGTGGACAATTTCACGTACTATGGAATCGCTTTCCCATATCATACTCTCCTGGAGCTGGTCGTAGGGGAGATCAAATCGTGCCAACTCTTTCTTCGGATACTACCTCTCTGCAACAATCTGCAGAGCCTACAAGTAGATCGGTTCTGGGCTACGCGAAATCACGGAAACCTTTCCTCTGCCAGCCCGTCACTTCCCATAACCTGCGACCACCTTGAACGACTCTCCTTGTCTCTCACACACTGGGAACGATTATCCACGCTGTTTACCTCCATAAACCTTCCGGCTGTCACAGAGATAGAGCTTAGGCTGTCCTATGAGTTCGATAAATCAGCATGGCCGTCGCTCGATTTCATTGAGATGCTCCGGCGTTCTCAATGTTCGTTGCGTCGGCTAAAGCTCCATTCCTGCCCACTCTCTGATACACATCTCCTAGATCTATTCAGGATATCACCCGAACTGGAGGATTTTGAATTTGAGGAAGTGAGCTGGATGACTTGCTTCACGCTGCATCTACTTTCGAGCCTCACCCTACCGGGCGAAGGGTTGGAGGAGGAAGACGACCGCCAGGATTCCCCTCTCCTTCCGAAGCTTTCCCGACTTTCAGTGCGTTGGATGAAGGCCTGGGACCAGCCGGATGTAGTGGAGATGGGAGTTGCGATGTTGGAGTCACGTAGGGACGAGAATCGGTTGCAGAGATACCAGTGTGCTCGTCTCGATGAGGTGTCTCTATCTCTATATCCAGAGGACACTGTCGCCGGTCCGACTGATCCTCTGGACATTCAACTGGGTGGGGAGGAACTGCGTCAGTTGGGGACAGGTCAGAGGCGCGGTCCTCGTACCAGACTTACCAAACGGACTAGCAAATAGAAAAGACAGTTTCACCTACACATGTATGGATTACTTCGACTAAGGGAACATTCTGTATGGCTAGATTTTGGTAGATATAGGTACATGAGTGTCATATTCATATACAAAACTTTACGAAAGCAAAGCAAAGCACAATCGACGAACATGGGAACTATGTGGTTTGACAGTCAATTCTTCCTCTGACTCTTCCTCTTCGATGACCTTCCGGTGTAGTCGTCGTCATCGTCATCCCCTTTCCCCCTGGTCTTTCGCTTCGTACCGCGAGAGGGAGCGCCGCGTTTTGACTTGGATTTTCCGTAATCTGAACCATCATCGCTCTCATAGTTATCTTCGGAGGAGGGTTCCGATGCCTGGTAAGCGTCGCCCTCGTCCTCGTTGTCACTTTCATCCTTGGCTTTCTTCTTACTCTTCACCGCCTTGCCAGAGGTGGGTGCGGAGGCCCGTTTAGTTCTTGGGGTTGCCGTGCGCTTGGCCGGCGTCGCGCTCGCTGAAGCACTGGCTTTCGGAGTGGACGTCGAAGGTTTCTTGTCTAGCGGTAAACCATCCCAGCCACCTTTATCAGCCAGTAGACCTATAGTCTCCCAAGCATTCTCATCCACTCCTTGAACGCTTAGTCGGCCTCTCGTGACGAGATCCATGGCTACGAAAGGGTGTCATTAGCTATTCACTGGAGGAGGACATGCACAGACCTTTGATGGCTTTCACGCCCTCGTCTCCGATATAAGCTATTTGCTCAGGGATACCACTGCCGGATCCAAAGTTTGCTATGTATCTCAATAGAGAGAGTGGGATGAAGTGGTTGGCTCGGGATGTGAATGTGAGGTCGACCATGAACCATTTGGGTGATTCCTTGTTCGATTTCTGGGGCCAATTCCATGAGGAGATGAACGAGGGGACTGTAGGCACAAGTGCTTCGTACCGCGTCGTAGTAAGGGTGAGATCTACGCAGGGGTGATTAGATTGTTGATTCCACTGATAGAAGCCAATGGGGACTCACTCGTCCCAAGCTGTATCTGTAGGCGGTTGACAGAATAAGCAAGGCAGAACAGCATGAAGACCGTTTCACTGACAATCCGGATATGCTTCCTTTGATACCTATACACGAGAATATCAGGAATTCGCGTCGAATCAAAGGGAATACAAAGGGAATAAGCAGTTAACGTCCACACACCTCAGCGAATGCCGCTATCCCTGTATACCAATAAACCTCGTTTGCTCTTTCTTTCCAATCACAAGTCAACCACAAAACTAAGACGAACCAGGATTCTTGCAGTTCGAATGATAGAAAAGGGCCTAATTGGTGTTGGAGAGCGTCATAAATCTTTAAGATTGCCCCCAAGTCTGGTCGTAGCAGAATAACGCACCTTGTCCCCAATTTTCATTTCCTTCATGAGGTTCCGTGCTTCATAGTTCCTTACACCTTCCCATGGTGACGTTTTGACGGATTCAAAATCATCCACGCTGAACTGTGTGGTGTGGGGTAACGAAACGTGTTTGGTGGTTGAGAACCATGGAGGTATACGAGGCACGAGAGAGCAATTTCTGACCTTGACATCCTTCCCCTTGACGATGCGTGAGTCCGGTTCAGCCTTGAGCAACCAGAATTTGGACATTGCTGAGTGGGTGGTGGTTGGATTGTGGTCGAGGTGGACTGGCTGGTATTGGTTGGTCTGGGGAATTGCCTGCCGGTCGGTCTAACATCCGAGTGCCCCGCAGGATCGTAAGAGTCAGCCTAGGGGAGACTAGCCGGTCGGACTGTCGGACTGCGTGCACGTTCAACCACCTCAGACCTGGCACCACTGCTGTCAGACGGGTATGAGCCGCTGTCTCAAGCACTAGCTCAAGTCAGTTTTCCAATCTCTGCATCGATCGCTATGACAAGAAACCTTGAGCTATGGCCTTCACTCGTGAATGTCCGATATGCCCTTCAAAACGTTTTGACCCTGCAGTCGTCAATCTACCCTCTCTTCGGTGACCTCAGATTCCGGATCTTTACATATGGTTTCTGCAATATGTAGACAGAGCTATTTGGACTTGACTGGACAGTTCGGACCACAAAACGTCTCATCTCATCGCTCAGCCACGGTCCTTGTGGGGAGCGGCCATGCGGGCTCAGATTCCCGTATTCGCAATCGCAACAATTTCCTGTCCGTCGACGGTTCTCTCTTCATACTACTTACGTGGTCGCGTCGCTTCCGAAACACGTACAATTGTACTCGTCGGAGTACATATTTCTGGTCCCTCCGGAGTCCGAGCTCTGGCATCACTGGAGGCCTTCTCTCTCGATTGTACGCCTCCTCGCGGGCGTTGCTAACTCCGGGTGGACTTCATACTTCGATGCAATACCTACTCATATCGGCCGGGATGTCTTGGCCGCAAAGTTCATTCAATATTCGGGACTTCGGGACCCTTGATCGATATGTGAGCGTTTCCAAATCCTGAGTTCATCCACCCTGCACCGCGTCCGGAAATCTCAACTCTATCATATATGCGCTGATACCGATACTGTAATCAGGACTCTGGGGTATCACGACATGGCTGTGTATTTGATCTCTAACTTGAGGCAATGCAGCGATACTTGTGGTACGGGACTCTTATACCGGGCAAAACTTCTTCGACAGACTCTCCAGAAACCTTTCCAATATGTATAAACACACAATGGGTAGTGTGGTGGTTCACTACGCCGAACGCAGAATGCCAATCGTTTACAGCGCTCCCGTGTTCGAGGAAATTCATTTCGATCGCTGATGATCAACTCGGCAGCTAGGGGTACCTGGGTGTTTCACCAATACGTCCACGCCTGTCCATGCTGGACCTAAACCCGTTATCATCACCGCCCACGGAAGTTCCATACATTCGTTTTTCCTGATATACAGTTTACATACACCGCCTTCCATCGAGAATTCACCAATATATAAAGGTGACTACTCGGTATTTATTCCCCTTGGTTCTTTGGAAGCACCCATCTTACATTTTTCTCCTTTTTTTTCGTTCACCCCTGCCCCTTTCAGATCCTCTGCAATGATTCCTTCAGCATCACTTGCGTTCATCTTCACAACTCTGACTGCTCTCGCTGTGCGAGCTGATGTTACGCCCAACGCACCGGGCCCAGGATCTGTATTCCGACAGGGACAGAAGTGTCGTACCGCTTGGACGGGGGACAAGGGCGGAAAGTGGGGAGATATGGCTATTCAGCTCATGACTGGTGATAACTTCAAGATGGTCCACTTAACAAGTGTGTATTCAAATCCGTTCATGATTTGTTGATGGCTCATACCACTTTGCCTCGTTTTACTTAGCTGTCGCAACTGGACTTGATGGCAACAAGGATGGAAAGTTTGAATTCGACTGCCCGGAGGTATGGTTCTAGTATGATTCCGTTGCCCGCTGGCCCTCTAACCTTGATATCCCCAGGTCGACCCTTTCTCAGCCATCTACTTCTTCCAATATTCAGCTCCTAAAGCTGATGGGTTCCAATGGGCTACACGGTTCGCAATCGCAGACAAGGACGGGAAAACCGTCGATCCACCCGAAGACACGCAGCCCGACGGTGCCAAGATTCCTTGGGGTATTGGAAAGCTCGTAGACGACTCGAAAGCCAAGCCTCCTCCTTCCTTCCAAAATGGAGGAGACGACACGACTTCCGCTTCATCGAGTGCTAGCTCTAGCGCAAGCAGGAGTTCCAGCAGCAGCAGCGCTCGATCGTCGTCGACTCCCGCGTCCTCGTCCTCGCCGTCGTCCTCTCAGGTCCCTTCAAAGATAGTTACCTCACGTTTGCCTGAGAATACTGGCACTGGCGCCCCTGCAGGGAACACCAATATCAACAACACAGCTGCCAATGCTGGAAACGATGGCAACGGTGCTCTTTCAATAGGGCATAGCGGGTCTTGGCAGACGATACTCGTCCTTGCAGCTACCGCATCTGCTTTCGCGTTTTGTATCTAATCGCGTGTAAGGAAAGTTGTTGTACATACCCGTCAATGACGCACCAGTGGATCGTTTTTTTATCAGGTTATTTATCCTTCATGGACTTACGAATAGCTCTTATGTATGTACCAACTAATACTTAGTCTCTGCACATTTCAAGGAACAAATAAATGTCATATATACCCGTCCCACGTCATGATGTGTGCATCCAGTCGAGTTGAAGATTGCACCGACGACCTATCTGTGGCGCGTGTCCTCGGGTCGCCACTGTCTGTCAATGTCATACCGCCCAGTACCCTGACCTGTAAGTCTTCGCAATCGGTCGATTACCGAAGGTTCCAAACCAATTTCCATCGGGATTCTTAAAGAGGCATAGACCGGCGCCGGAGACGCCTCGCCACTACCTAGGATATTGAGCGTCGATCGAAGGCTAGGCTCTGTCGCTCGAGATTCTAGCATTTGCAAGAACCTTTCCACCACGGCGTTCAAGGGTTCTACCGCTGAGCTCGGTTCGCGCAGCTCAAGTTGCAACTCGAACGACGTCATCCTCGGTACCACCGTCGAGTTCGCCTTTGGTTCGGACTCAGCACTGACACCAACAGTAAGGTCCGTAAGGATACGTGCAGCCTCTTCCAAGATATTCTCCTCCAGTCCTCCAATACTGAGACGAAGGCGGGTTATTGAAGGACAGGCGCGAGAGATATCAGTGAACATTGAAGGGTCCACAGGGAAGAGTGCAGTATCCACGTTCAACGTGAGTGCTTGCAGAGGACACGCAGATCGCTGAAGCATGCCGAGGATGGAGGACCAAGGCCATTGAAAGCGTCCGGGGTAGGTTGAGTGATCTGTCCTGAAGCTAAGGTTGAGGTCATGGAGGGACGGGACGGAGATGGGATCGAGTAAGGAGGCAATAAATTGCCCTAACGACGAAGTCGCCAATTCGAATTTCCTCAGGACGGGAATACGGAAGGAAGGTGACGGAATATTTGTGGCTGGCATCCCGCTCAAATCGAGTATATCCAGAGTAGCCAATTGCTTACACTCCGGTAGTACTCGAAGAAGAGGACGCACGTCTTTCACAGAATCAATGACGAGAGCCGTCAGCTGACGATATGGCAGTGAAAGTGTGAATGCCGTGTCAGTAAATGAAGCAAGCTGCAAGTCGGAGACGTGAGCCTCTGTCAAGGCTGAAGCGACGCCCATATATCGCAGGAATAACGAGGGAGGAGTGTCGTCCCAGGTGAACCGCGAGTCCCAACGAGCGCGCAATCTGCGCAAACACGGAAAATCTTTCTCGCCACCGCTCGAATATGTTGCACACAGCCCGAGGTGGGATGACGGCGTGTAGAGCCCAAGGAACTGAGAAGTATATTGTACATCCAGCTCTTCGATCTGCTGGTTATTCGTGATAAGAAGCTGGACCAGTGCATTGAACACGTAGACGTTATTTTGTCTTCCGGTACTGGGCCTAGTCCTTTTTATCTGGACCGTGAGCGGGTGATCTCGCGAGTGTTCGAGATAGAATGAAAGGAGGCCTTGGATGTTGACCCTTATTGAGTGGATATCCAGGGAAATGTAAGACCAGACGTTTGGACAATCGATGGCGATCTCCCTCCACTGGCGGCAAACTGATGACAGTGAGTTCGCGTTTGCCACTATGCGTGTCCCATCTCCACCCTCACCCTGGAATATACGAAGAGAGAATTCGGAACGACATAGCTCGATGAAGATGAGCGTCCATATCTCAGGAGGCAACTTCGTGAATGGGGAGATGGAATTCCGTGTGGGCCATTCCCTTCGAGTTTCGTACTTTTCGCGAGTCTCATGGAGTACCGCTCGCTTGGTGCGTGTATGTTCAATCGTGTCTACTCCCAGTTCTGCTTGATCGACGACTGAAGCGAGGTTTGGCAAACTTTCGTCGACAGAAAGTTCGTGAACACGACATTTCTCTGTCGAGAATGAGTCCATCTGTGCGATAAGAGTGCGCCAATCAGTGTGAGCAGCAGTTATGAGCAACAACAAGCTCACTTCCGCGAGCGTGAGGAGATATCGAGATGGTCGTGGTAGCCAGTCACTGATAAATATCATCGCGACCTCTGGCGGTGTACGCGTCCGGGCCGGGCTTCCCGCACTCGTGTTCACCCATGGCGCTAGAAGATGTAATTTACATTGCAGGGAAGGTAACGGTTTACATTTACATTGCGAAAACAAAGAGGACGAAAGCTCAGACAGTATGGTAGCTGGTCAATGTAACCATTAACTCCTCCATATACCAAAGCCTTTGCCCAGCAGTCTTTGCTTTACTCTTCTTCGCCTGTTGAACACTGTCGCCGACAAAATCACCTTGTCTCAAAAGCTGAGTCCAGGTCCCTCCAAGACCCATGCCAACGCGCAACTGCTCTCCTACAGTCGGTAGCACGAGGATGGAGATCGTGTCGGAGGTGGGTTTGAAGGGCTTTACTCCAGAAGTGGTAGAATATACACCCTTCTGGCTTTCCTGGCCCTCCTCGACGCCGACCTTCTCTTTGGAGTCATCCTCGAACACGACGCCTTCCTGGATGACCACAGCGCCTCTCGAAGAGGGAAGGATTCTTGGTAATACAGCCTCAGGCTCTTGGAAGCCATCCTCCCATCCGAGCCAGGGCTCCAGTTCGACTTTCCAAAGCTTCTGGGCCAATCCCGATTCAACGGCTTGGGGATCGCCATAAACGTCGGGAGTGGCGAAAAGGGTTCCTACCAGTTTTTGGAGTGGAGCAGCAGGCTGAGAGAGAGACTTGATTCTCCTGACGCTCCATTCTCGGATACCAGTTTGATGGGTCATCGGAAGGGTGGTGGGTCCAAGGAAAGGGAGAGCTGACGGAGGTTCAGGCGGAAGCCATGAGGTAGCCGTATCGTCGTTTGCCTCGTCGACGCCCCAAATGTCGGCGTCTGATGTATTCCACGACTCTACAGAGTCAAGAGTGAAGCCGGTATCCCACGAATTGCCACCAGACCCCCAGGAGTCGGCCTGATTTTCGCCTTGGATCATATCAACCTGCGGTGAAGCCTCCACAGGTTCAGGATCGTCACCAGGTGCCGGTAAACATTGACTCGGAGTCCTAATGGCATAAATTTCCTTGAGTGCACCGTTGAGGTCATCCGGAAGCAGTTTGGCGAGCTTTGCAGTCAAAGGGAGCTCGACCAGAGCGATCTCGACAATCTTCTGCGCGTCCTTAAACGCCTCGTCGCCCTTTTTGTCCGCGAATACCCCATTGCGAAGGAGATAATCAACGAACGAAGACAGGAGTGTCGGGACTATAAAGAGGTTGCGTTCGGTGCTGTAGGGTCACGCGCACGGGTTGAAAACAATATCCGAACGTCAAGGGAAATGACTCACAAGTGTAAACCCTGCCTACGTATGAAGGTAGAAAGAAATATACGGACTCTAGTTGCCGGATTGTTCAAAAAGGCCATCATCTTCTCGTTGGATTCGCTGTGGGAAGTCATGGCGTCTTCCTCCGCTTCGCGCTGCTCTTCTTCTGAGCCCTGGATAGCGCCATCGAACTTATTTTCATCATCGAATTCCTCTTCATCTTCCTGGAGTTCTTCATCATCTCCTTGCTTTTTCGTGCCTTTCGGCTGCGTCGAGTCGAGCTGCCCAATGAACGTTTGGAACTAGAAGGCGGCAAAAAATATTGAGCAATAATTACTTTTGAAAGCCAAGCCGTTTATTACCTGGTCCCAAAGTGCTCGGACTCCGTGCTGAGGTGAGGGCCATGTCCGGCTCTTATTGAAATCAGAAACTGCCTTTTGAAAACGTTCTATCCTTGAGATGGTCCTAGTTTCCACTGTTTATCAGCTGCTATCACGTTCGAAAGTCGGATATACGCACGGATTGTAACCCAGGATCGCTGCGGACTCATCTGACAACTCCCATTCCTCCCACCACTCCATCTTTTTCATTCCATTCCCGTTCAAAACGCTACTGACCGACTTTGACTTGGTGTATCTGTTTATGATGCTCGGCCTCGCATCAGTCTTGCACTTATCGGACGAGTGAGCAGATTTCAGAGCGACTGTTGGTATTCCCAACGAATCCACCTCCTTGCCAGAGACCGGGATTTTTGCGATACCGCGTTCTTCAAAGTCCCTGAAAGATGTGACGATTGTACCAGGAGGCGCGGTTGGGAATGGGGGGTATGTGATATTGTGAACTTTCTTGGTTGTTTCTGCCATGGTTGAGGGACGAAGTTGTTATCTGATATGTATCCGTTTTATAGCCCCCAGAGGATAAGGTTCGAGGAACGTGAATCGGGTCTGATGCTGCGTACAGAAGCATTTCGCTGCGGCTTCTGGCCCTCATGAGCATAGTCATGATAGAGTTCAAGTTCGGGAATGAGCTTGCTTCTTTTGAATTGACAAAGGCGCTAGGGCAACCTTCGAGCGCTTACTGGGCGCAGCTCCTTTTCGCAGCAATGGTGCTTCAAAACGTGAACGCAGAACTAGGACCTCACGATAATCAAGCTCGGAAATGATATTCACAAACTCAGCATGTAAGTACAAGTCTATAATACAGTAGAAATCGCAGTGCAGTGAATACAGGGGATTTATGGGATGCCTTTTCCAGAGTTAACAGCATTTTGCAGCTGATTGTTGGGGTTTGGACGGTTGAAAGCGTATCTAGAAATAGACCAACACATTCAGTTGAAGTTGTATGACCCGTAGTAATACTGCGCACCGTTCGTAGCTGTCAATGTACACATCCTCGTTGGAACATGTCTTCTTGAACGAGGGGTGGTCGGTGAGACGCGTAACGTACGCGCTGAACTTCGGTCCTGATGGTAGATCGTAGTCCCGATAGTACTTGAGCACGTTTAGAGCCCGGAATATAACTGCAAAAAGCGAGAATTGATCACAAGTGAACAACGAGCTCGGCCGATCCTGAGGAAGGTGAAGCAACGTACAGGGAGCGACAAGAACATCCGCCAAGCTCAAATCTTCGTTGCCTTCGACCCACAAACCAAGGCCGGCGCGTAGGGCTTCTTTGTCTCCTTTGCCAGCGGCTCCAGATTCGTTGTTGAGATAGACTTCCTTTTCAGCCCGTTCGAAGAGCGAGACAAGGGTTTCTAATGAGTCTGTCCATTCCTTTCCGGCTTGCAGTTGGGCTTCAGGGTCTTGTGTGAAGACGTATCGGAAGAATGCTGGGACAAGGGTGCGGCTGACATGGTCGGCTTGAAGGCGAACGAGAGATCGGGCGTCTGGTACCGAATCAGAGTTAGTAACGCCGAGTAGTATCCGCGTGAACTAGGCGTACATGGATTGGAGGGCGGGGGGAGGAGGCTGCGCCCTGTAACTCTGGCGCCTTCGCTGTAACAACACGTCCTTGAGTGAGGTCGAAACATCGGGCAACGATGAGCTCACTCATTCAAATACTCCAGCATTACCGAGCTTTCACTCAGTCCCTTCCATGAGCTGGGGTTGTTGAAACTCAGCCCCGGGACGAGACCCTTGGGCGAGACTTCCAGGAAATCCGCTGGCCTGTTGGTATGGTCGACCTCGTCTGGAACAAAACACTATCAGTCAAGCTAATCCCCCTCACGCGGGCTACGACCTACGGTACTACAATGTAAACTGTTAGATCATTATCGATCGCTGAAATTTTGGTGAACATACTTTGTATGGGATGTTGAGGGCCTCGAAGGCGGTCCAGACACGTTGAGTGAATGGACAGAAACATTGGCCGTATAGGGTGACGTCCTGAGCCGCGGTGTGTTCCTTGACGGTCTCAAGTGCGATTCCAGTACATTGGGGGCTGTAAGGCTTGCCAGTGTCGACCGTGGGGGGCATTGTATGAGTGTGAGGGCTAAAGTTATAGAATAGAGTAGAAAGGGGATTCGATATATACCTCACTTCGCAAGGTCCTTATAAATCCCCCACCAATCGTATCTCCGGCCTTTGAGTTCCATTTCGACGGTATCAATTCGTTCGATCAACTCTTCTTCCTTACTGATGACCCCTCCATGAGCCCCGCCTCTGGGCGCGTCGGGTGGATCGGCGTAGTGCAGAGTGCTCATTGCTGATGGAGAATCTGTTGCTCGCTAATGACGGCCGCGGTGTGGCTCCATGACTCAGCACCAGACGTCCTCGTTCTTTTAGGATAGAATGGGATAGAATATTACTGTGGGAAGAATGACGATTGGGAGATCCCGGGTATACACTTGTCACTTGTCATAGGACATCAGTTCCGCTGCGACCATTTGAGAAAGTTGCGTGCTCACAGGGTATGACGCCGCAATCTGGTACATCCAATCCGTGCAGTAGGAATTCAATGGAGGAGTGCCGTCCTTCCTAGGCTCTTCCCGTCGCAGAGAAAAATCCGAGGATATGTTCAAGCGAGAATTCGAACAAGAACGTCTGAGTAAGGAGGTTCAGGATCGATTGATCAAAGCGCAAACACTATCATATGCACTCACTCTTACGTGATTGCAGGATCCCCGTAGCCAGATAGTCAATCGGAATATGTAGTCGAAGAAGTCCAGTGCCGAGTGGTCGGAGCCCCGAAAAGCAATGATCGTTCATTGACTGCTGGAAGGGCGGTTTTCGGTCTATGGGAGCCTACACCGCTCATTACGTCCTGTCCAGGCGCAAGAACTCGAGTTTCGAGCATGTTGAATGCATCGATGAAGTAAAACAATGTTGTCGATGCAGGGTGGGGAGCGGCCGAGCTCTTGTATCTTTCGGGCGCGACGCAAGACAGCAACGAATGCACGGTGGAGGTGGAGTCGGGTGTAGTGAAATAAGATTAGAGACATCGAATTTGAAGAGAAGCATCTGACAGCACTACGACTGGAACGAGACAGGAAAGCTTGATTTGAGGTGGCCCATTTGTGAGTACTGGCGAACTACTCCCGAGTGCCACGACCGCTCGACGACATTGCAGGGGGACACGGCGTATGGTTTACCGTGGCTTCTTGTGGCATGCTTGCGGTGGTGAGTGACTCGAGGTGACCGATGACGATTGCTAACTGTGAATGCCACCTCAGAACGAACGGGGGGCCACCAGCGCTGTTGTACGTCTTCTTGTCACGTTTGAACAACGCTAGCCCTGTCATATTCGTAAAAGAAGCTTTCGCTCATGTATTAACGATCAGTACATTGATGTCCATTCAAAAGTGTTCCATACTAGCAGGCTATAATTGTGTAGTCTTCATTTGTTGCCCGCACTCCCACCCGGATGAGGTCGACTGTTGTTACCCGCTATCGTACCTCCATCGACGGATAGTGTGACGCCCGTGGTATACCTGGCTTCGCGACTTGCAAGATACAGAATCGCTGCCGGTGTGTCAGCAAGTGTCCAGTCGTTCAAGTCCATCAAAAGCTTACCATGTGCGACGTCCCAAGCCGTCCCTTCAACCCGGAGAAGACTCTGCTCCACCCTAGCTCGACGAGTTTCATCTGACATTCCGCTAGGTCCTCGAACCTTGAGTGTAGAACGTGAATGAAGCCTGCTCCTCAATCAAGATTACGAGAAATACCTACCATCGGTGTATACACCATTCCGGGCGCTACACAATTGACTCTACTCGCCGAAGGGGTCAGATTGAGTATACCACGGCTCATAGAGGCCTTCTACTCACCGAATCTTTTCGGGACCATGCTGAGCCGCCATCGCTCGAGTCAGTTGAGGGATGGTTCCTTTGCTGGCGGCATAGAAGAGTGAAGGCGTCCCACCGATAACTGAACAAACGTTGGATAAGTCAGTAATTCTAGTCTGCACTGAAGGTCAAAATTCGGACGCACGTCCACTGACGCTCGAGATATTCACTATCGCTCCACCCTCTTGTTTACGCATCTCGGGTATCGCAAAGCGAGACATCATCACTATACTCTTGACCTGTGTAAAAGTCCTTCAACTCAAGTAGCGGAGAAGACCTTCAAAAGACACTCACATTGACCCCCATCGCCACATCCCATTTCTCCAAGTCGACATCAACCGCGTTTCCCGGAGGCCCAAAAATCCCAACTACATTGATCAAAATATCAACTCTCCCAAAGAACTCAACGGTCTTTTCGACCGCAGCTTTGCAAGCAGTGTCATCCGAAACGTCGCATTGAATCACTTCGGAAACTCCGCCCTCAGCGTCAATCATCTTCTTGGTTTCTTGTGCAGCTTCGAGGTTGAAGTCGAGCAATGCGACTTTCGCGCCTTGACGTGCTAGAACGATTGCAGTGGCTCGTCCATTTCCGATTTCACCTAACAAAGATCATTCTTTAGTACGTATCGCATTGAGCTACAGATCTTTGTTTACTCACCTGGCAAAGACGAGCCGGCACCAGACACAATGGCGACGGCTCCGTGGAGTTGAAACGGTGCTGGTGGGGACGTCATGAATGCGGGAAAGAGAAAGAAGTGTAGCCCGTCACCGTCACCGTTCACATGAGAACGATTCTGGCTCCGTGTGAGTGGTTAATGAATGTTTCGTTAGGCTTCCCATGAGCCATCGTAAGATGGTGCACAAGTCCGGGAACATGGGAAGGTTCTTGGATAGAAGGTTTTACAGGTGCATAACTTTGTACACTTTCAGGGCATATTGTTACAGATTCCAGCGTCCTTGCTTTGAGATTGTGGTGTGCTTCTAAGGAAGACCTCTGCCCGAGTTGATAGCATTCGCGACTTGGCTTGTGTTCGGACGATTGAAGGCGTATCTGCGACGGAAGATCATGAGGTCTTTGGTGACGACATACAGAAGATGACGGCGAGAAGCGCCCCCATACCGTTCGTAACTATCGAGATATAGTTCTTCAGTTGAACAGGTGCTCTTGAACGCCGAGTTCTCGAATAAACGTTTGATATACGCGTTGAACTTTGTTCCCGACGGTAATTCAAATCCTCGATAATGCTTCAAAACATTCGTAGCACGGAATAGCCCTTCGGAGAGAGATTGTCAGAAGAGGGATCATAGCAAGACTTAATCGAGACGTACAAGGCCCGGCCATAACATCGGCCATACCCAAATCCTGATTGTCCTCAACCCACAATCCGAGCCCAGCCCTAAGCGATTGTCGTTCTCCCTCTCCTGCAGCCCCGGACTTGTGGTCGAGGTACACTTCCTTCTCAGTTCGTTCGAACAGGGATACCAAGGCTTCTATCGAATCAAGAAATTCTTTGCCGCCTTTTATTTGAGCTTCTGGATCTTGCGCTTGGAGGTATCGGTAGAATGCAGGAACGAGAGAACGGCTGATGTGATCGCACTGAAGGCGAACAAGGGCCCGTGCATCTGACAACCAGGAAGGGGTAAGGACATATTTTAAGGGTTTCCGCGGAAAGAAAATGAAGAGTGATCATACACGGGTTAGAAATCGGGGGAAGAAGGCTTCGTCCATTTGACGTCGTTCCTGCACTGAATTGGCTCTGATCAACTTTCACTGGGGTGTTTGACGACGCGTAACTCACTCATTCAGATATTCCAAAATCACGGTACTCTCGTTCAATGCCCTGGGTGGAGTGAAGTTGTTGAATTTCAATCCTGGAACGAGTCCCTTTGGAGAGACTTCGAGGAGATCTTGTGGTTTCTTGTATGGATCAACCTCATCTAGAATAATGCGCGTCGATTAGGTTCATCCTGCTCTGCAAGAGAACGCCATACAGTACTGCAGTTTTGGGAATGGCGACTCGTCAGTGACAGCGACAGCAGGGTCGATGTGGAGAAACCATACTCACTTTGTACGGGATTTCGAGAAACTCGAAGGCAGCCCAGACGCGTTGAACAAATGGGCAGAAACAGCTCCCAAAGAGAGTGATATCTTGGGGAGAGCTATGAGCTTTCGCGGTCTCTAGAGCAGGCCCAGTGCACTCGAGATGATATTTTTTGCCCGAATCGGTGGTGGTGGTCATGACGAAAGGCCTGGAGCTCGAGTTAACAAGCGCCCAGCTGATCATTGACATCACTCGGTCAACCTACCATCTTTCACCATGCACCCACCATGTGGCGTGCTCGAAGAAAGGACCAATTACATAGATATTAGAACAAGAAAGGCTCAAGAGCTTGATCCGCGGTGGTTCCATATGAAGAGGTGAGTGTTTAATTGGGAGGGTATACGGAATCGCGTTGGGTAAGTCCAAGGTGAGTCGCGCTACAGGACAGACCTTACTGAAATACAACGGATCTAGTACACTTTTACCACAGCATCTGAATTTCCCGGTCTATGATTCTGAAGTCGTGCTATTCCCAATCGTTCCAGGTTTGAAGTTGCTGCCTGCCATCACCCCGCCATCGACGGGGAGCACCACACCAGTAATATATCTCGCTTCATGGCTCGCAAGATACAGGATAGCTGGAGAGTTAAAACTAGTTTGGAGCAAGACGTTATTGGTAACCCGCGAGTACTCACCATGAGCGACGTCCCAAGCTGTTCCTTCAATCTTGAGAAGGCTCGCATCTGCCCGGGCCTTACGAGTCTCATTCGACATTCCTTGAGGCCCTTGAACCTTGACTACGACTGAGCAGCCATTCAGTATAGGAGTACCCAAGCTTACCATTGGAGTATAGACCGCCCCAGGCGCAACACAGTTTACTCTGCCGACGGTGAATTTATGCCGAAAAGAAATAATGGTTGAACTGACCTGATCCTATCGGGCCCATGATCGGCTGCCATGGCTCGAGTCAATTGCACAATGGTACCCTTGCTCGTTGAATACAAGAGTCCAGCAGTGCCACCCACGACTATCATTGACAGAATCAGCGTCTCGATGCAGGGTGCAAGAGCTACGTTCGACATACGCCCGCTGACACTCGAAAGATTGACTATCGACCCGCCTCCTTGTTTGATCATCTCAGGGATTGCAAAACGCGACATCATGACCATGCTCTTGACCTGTTTGAATCATCAGAACCTATCGAATTCAAGCACCGCTGTCATACTCACATTAACCTTCATGGTTCTATCCCATCCATCCAAATCGACCTCTATCGCGGTCCCGGGGGCTCCAAAGATCCCAACCACATTCACGAGAATATTCACCTTTCCGAACAGCTCAACAGTCTTCTCAACTGCCGTCCTACATGCATCCTCGTCCGAGACGTCGCATTGAATGACTTGAGAAGTGCAACCTTCTTCGTCTATCATTCGTTTCGTCTCCTCTGCAGCCTCGAGGTCGTAATCTAATAATGCAACCTTTGCTCCTTGACGCGCTAGAGTGATTGCAGTTGCCCTTCCATTCCCGACTTGACCTGAGTTCCTCTCAGTGCACTAGCCTCTGAGTAAAGTGGAAGGTCGTTGACCTACCCGATAGAGCCGATCCTGCTCCAGAAACGATGGCGACGTCTCCGTCAAGTCGGAACGGGAGCGTTGGGGAGGACATTCTGTGACAGAGCTGGGAAGAACATGGTGGTAAACCAAGGCTGGTGGATATCTTCGGCTTTCGCAGTTCCGGGATCTCGGACCCCGAGGACCGGTGGTCCGTGCGCGCGTGCACCTCACCTCACATGACCAGCAGAAAAATTTTCTGAACGCACGGACCATGTCGCGAAAGTATAAAAACCCTGTCCCAACATCCCTGTTTCCTTAGAACATACTCATCAGGATCTTTTTATAGAAACTGACCGAGTCTCGCATTTTTACAAATGCCACTTCTTCAAATCCAGTCGATGACAATCGCGCTCCCTCGTTCATACTGAGAACATGGCTTCTTCATTGAAGTCTCGAGGACGTTTGGCTTCGTACTTTGGGTGCCCTTTGGGTACTCGAAGTCGTTGCCGGCGAGAGGAGTGTCAGTCTGATGGATTCCTTCAATTTCTAGTTTTTGTAGCGCTCTGTAACCTGTTAGTCTTTGGAATGCAATGGGTTCGCTATACGAACACATCTTGTGAGGGCTTGTGAGGGCTGAAGTCAGCAGACATGTAATGCAGCTTAGCTCGCTATGTGTGCGATTCCTACCTACCTTAAATGAAGGGAATCAGACATGCAGAAAAAAGTTCAACTTTTATACCTTGAGAAAATACATACAACCAGCAGAGCAAGGAAAGAAGAGGGGGAAAAGAGTCCGGAAATAATTAGGGAAGCGGAACTTCTAGTAATCGCAAGGACGTCGAGTGTAATACTATAGGCGAGAGATGTCTGGAAGGAGTGTAATCGACAATCGACAAATGGGAATGACACCGATATCTGCAAAATTGTACTGTCCGTAGCAGGGAGGGAACCAAGACGCGGAAAAACGATACAGTGAACGCGAGGATCAAAGAGAACAAAACAACGAACGAGTGTGAATGCGATGGATAACCATGTGTGTGGAGGTGATGAAAAATGTCGGGATGTGGAAACGGAAACGAGCGTTGTGGTGGTGTTGGGTAGCCGAGGCGCAAATTGAGAGAGATGTTGAAACGAGAGGCTTGAAAGTTGGGTATTGTCATTGTTATTGTTACACTGTTGCAGGGAAACCATCAAAGCAAAACAAGCAATTTGCCCGCACGGCATAGATGGAAGGGAAGAGAGAGAGCGAGGGAAAACAAGAAAGAAAATAAGTGAATAAAATGTTCAATGCAATCCAATCATCGGCGCAGTCGCGTTTGCCATGAACCCACCAGCATGCACCGATCCCTTCCCGATCGTATTTACAATCGCCTTCCTCTTCTCTTCCCATGCTTTGAGGGCTTTCAGAAGCTGGATAATCTTCTCTCGCTTGCCCGACCGAACATCATTGATGCTGACGCTTCCCATTTTCACGTCGTTGTCGAGGAGGAAATCGAACAGTCTGAATAGGCCTTCGAGCTTATCGTCTTCAGGGCCGCTAGGGAACGCGGAGTCGGGCACTGGTGGTGAAGAAGGTCGCCCTTTAATGGCTTCCGCAAGTCGGAGGAGGGTGAGTCCATCGCAAATGGACCCAGTCGTGTCGGTGATTTGGAGATACGAGGGTAGATAGTTGTTTGCCCAATCAATTAGACCATCGTCGATAGGAACATTCTAACAGATCCGTGACATCAGTCAGTCTTCCGTACAGAACTTGAATCTCTTTGAACATACCGCCGCGGTCGAAACACTCGCTCTCCGCGCCTCTCGGGACGGTCTTGGTGGAGCGGGGGTTGTCGTAGCCCTCTCTTTAACAGTTCCGATTGATTCCGGAGGAACAGCGTCTTGGAAGAAGAAAGTATCCAATCGCTCACGATGATCTTTCGACTCCGGATTTGGTAGACCCATCAGAACACGAGCGTCACGACTCGAAAGTTGGTTCGGGTTCTCTCGGCGGACCGCCTTCTGCGTAGCTTCGCGGGAGGTTGGCGAAGGGGGCCGCGGAGCAGGGTTCATGGCTTGTGCTACCATGAGAGGGATTGTCGGAATATTACACGATGAGACGACAGGACCTATCATGTTCAGTGAGCAGCTGAATCTGGCACCAACGTGATACGAAAACGTACGAGTGTAATCCCTTCCTATCGTGGCCTTCATGATTGCCTTCATCCATTCCCGTACTGAAACCTTCTCATCGGAGGAGAAAAAGTGAGTCTTGTCATGGTCGTGGTCTACCCGGAATCCATATTTTCCAGGATTGACGTTCTCATCGACAGTGACTTTGTACCCATCAATGTTGATGTACCCTTTGATCTTGGTTTCCTACATTCAAGTAGTCAGCGTCGTTGACCGCAGAAAGAAGCATTGAAGAACGAAGAAACCCACCGAAGTACTATCACTCCTTAAATAGTACAGATGCGAACCTTTTAGCACGAAGTACCTCAACTTCCAGCTGTTATACCTATCACCCTTCTTCCGCATCCAGCCCGCATGATCTGGCTCGCCAATCTGTTCCAGCACGCTCTGCCCGGGCTTCAGAGGGCTCTTGTGGACGTCACCCTCTGAACCTTTATCCTTGGTACCATCGTGGGCTGCCAAGGCACCCATCTTGTCCTTGGCATTTCCAGGGTAAGAGGAAGTCCTCTTGCGCAACAATTGTGGACTGGAACCAGCGGAAGTCGGGCGCTCCTCCTTCTCCTTTATTTCTCCGCTTCCCCGTTTGTCTTCCTTGCGCTTATCGGACTTTTCTTGCTTGTCATGCTTCTCCTTCTCCTTGAGACCAGCAGAACTACCCGATTTCCCTGCGGACGATCCAGGTCGTCCAGATGGCTTCAACCGCGGCAAATGGAAAGCCGAACCACTCTTTTCTTTGTCCTTCTCCGAGCCAGAAAGGGCTCCGACGTCGTCGCCGCTGAGAGACCAGATAAGAAAAAGGAGCTACTATCGTTCTCTGGCAACTCACCTGTACCGGGGAGGGGGTTTCCGACTCTTGCCCAACGAACCGCTGAAAGCAGAGCCAAAGATACTGAGCCTCTCGCCACCGCCGGGCCTCCCATTGTCCACGCTCTTCTTTTGCCTGGCGTGACGTGTGCTGCTGCTAGTGGCTATGCTCGAGGCATCCTTATCCTTCTCCTTCTCCTTGTCTTTCTCCTTGTCTTTGTCTCCCTTCAGACTTTCAACCATACTTTCTCTGTCACCAATGATAGGTGAACGAGAGCCAGAACCGAGGGAGCGACTAGAGTCAATAGAGCGACCAAAGAACCTCCGACGCGAGCTTGAAGTCGTGGGAGCTGCTTCGTTCTGAAAGGGGATTCATAAGTATCGAGTATAACGTTGAACCAGACAGTCGGAATATGACATATCCCCGTCGCGTCCGCAAAACGAGGCAAAACACGCCGAAAGAAAACTCACCTCACTCAAAGCCTCCCTTTCTCGGTCTTCATTCACATCAGTCGGTGAAAGTGTCAAGTGCGGCGGTCTGCCCTTTCCGTTAGCGGTACCATTGAAGCTCCCATTCCCATTCTGGAAGATTCCAAGTCCACTGAGATCACCTCCGTCAGTGATAGAACCAGGGAAAGACCTCGCGCTTTGCTGGCCCTGACTCTGTGACCTCGAGTGACCAGCCGAATGGACCGAGTGCGGTGAGGTAGGTAACGCTCCAGGCTGGAACGACGGGGACTGATGTAAAGGAGACTGTCCAGCGGCAGGACTACCCAAATCGCTTCCCATGCCAATACTCCTCTTCAGTTCTGTAATTGCTGTCACAAGTCTGGCACGCTTGCCGAAAGCCATTATACCAATTTCGTTCTTGAGCACCTGAACATCGAGATCGAGAAGGACGTCGCCCGTGATTTCCTGCTCAGTGAACTTTTCGGCGACAGTTTCGTCAAATCCACGCTGCTTGAGCCACGCAAGGACATTCTCGAGTGACCATGTCGTGGGATCGGCTGGGAGGGGAAGACCAGGTGTTTGCGAAGCAGTGGAGGGTGCTGCAGATGTGGGAGCCGTAGAAACAGAAGCGGTGGTAGTAGCCGAATGACGAGGGCTCGATGGCGATGTGGTGGCATCAAATACTGGGGAGATTGGGGAGGAAATTGCCATCCCCGTTGAAACAAACCCGGGCGTCGTGGGAGTGGGAAGGGGCCGTGGTGATGCTTCCCGTGGCTCGGATGAAGGGACAGGTGTAGAAGATGGTGCATCTTGAGAATCATCGCCCCCAAGCCCTGGAGGCGGTAGACCAGCCGCGCTGAGGATGTGTGAGGCCGTCGTGGGCGACGGCGTCGCAACAGAGTCCCTGGTTGCCGAACGCTTCACATTCTCCAAAATATCTGGGGTCGCAGGTTCTCTGACGGGAGTGTGGGAGGCTGGCGGTGTCGTGCTGGCGCTTTGAGGTGGGGGCAGCCCCACGGGTGTGAATGTCGTCTTGGCGGCCGTTGCTGTCGCTGGCTCTGCGTCCTCTTGTTCTGTAGCATCGGACTGTGTTTCCTGAACGGCTGCGGCCTTCTCTGCTGCCTCCTCTTCCTCTTCATCAACCTCCGGTATACGAGAATGACGTCGGAAGAATGACGAGGAATGCGTATACTCCTCCTCATCAGGTTCGCCCTCGCTCTCATCACTCATCTCGACTTCAATGGGGGGTGCAGAGAGCCTATTTGGACTCGAACCGCCCATCATCATCTCTAACTTCTCTGCCTCCTCTACAGCGCGCCTCGCCTTCTCTGCTAACCTAGTTCTAGCTCCTTTGTGCCATCCTTCGCCGTCCTCGGTGTTCTGGTCCACATCACTCATATCAAAATCAGTGTCGGTCTCCCGGTCCGTGTCACCATCACCTCTTGAGCTGGCGAAACTGAACGAGCGTCCCCCATCTCGGTCGTCGATAGACGGTGCATTCGAGGTTCTCCCAAGTTGTTCAATAGCTTGTTGAACGTCAGTCATGGTGGCTTGCATCTCCTGAGAATGATTGTTGGTGTTGTCTTTCCCATTGATATAGATGGAAGGTGGTTCCGTTCCCGTACTGGGTTGTTCATTCACAGGTTTGGATGTATCGCTTGCCGATGAGTTATTCCCGTTTGTCGTTCCGTTAGAAACGGTCGTTGACGTTGCTCCGGGAAGTTGACCTTCGAGGATATGAGGCGGTATCGGAGGAACTGGTGGGACTGCGGTCGTGTAACTGGCAGGAAACAAGCCGAATTCTCCGGCAAGATTTTTTCCCTTGAAAGGCCAAGAGTTTCGCATTAGTATTTCAGGTGACATTGCGATCCAGAGAAAAGGAGAAAAAATTGAAAACGAATGGGGGTTGAATAGAACAGAGCTCGTAAAACATACCTGCCACCATCCGTCACCGTAGAGGTCGTCCTTCTCGATAACCTCAATGCGATCACCCGCCTTAAATGACACTTCGTCGTCCTTCTCCGGCTGGAAGTCGTGTAAGGCATACACGTACTCAATCGTCATTGCGAACCTGATCGTCGGGTGTCTCCAGTTGTAGAATGGTGATTGAAGAGGTAGAGACGAGCGATGTTAGTATGAGCTATACCACCCTCTCCGTCGTCTTCGAAGGGCTCTTGCTGCGAGCGAAGGGGTGGAATTAGCAAACTGCGGGAAATTGAGAGGAAGGGGGACAAGTTGGTGCTCTGAGAGCAGGTGGAAGATTATGTCAGCACATTTTCGCCCGACATGTCAGCCCATTTCGCGATCGAGAAGCCGTTCCTGGACCACTAGACCAAGTTCTCACTCTATCAAGTCCACCAATTGTCATCTCTTCCCGAGCTCTGGTAAACAGTTACTCTGCATAATATAATTACGATACAGTGAGTCAAATTCAGGTCCGAGCCCCCTGAACACTCTCAACTCAAAATTACTTGTTCAAATCGGAGTTGTACTTGTACGATCTATTGGCATGACCCCATACAAGCAACACATGGCGGGCAGCACTGAACGCATTGTCGACCACCAGGAACCTGCGTGTGCGCTTTGATGTGACCCTTGAGAATTGCGCTCGTGACTTTGAATCTGTACCAAAAATATGTCCGAGCAGTGTTCCGACATGGAGTCGGAGTCGGGGGGTAAATACTAAAGAGGAACTAGCGACTGTCCGACAGCCTCCTCGGGCTCCTGTCCTTGACATCCTCCCACTCATCCCAATATAACGAGCGGCCCGTCTTGACACTCCTCAGAACCCCCTTCTCAGCCAGGATCCTTATGAGATCCATAATCACTGCATCACATCCCCCACGAGTAGCAAGTTGGATCGTTACAGGCATAGGCTCCCATCGCCTGCTCACCGCACTGAAGTACTCGACCTCACCAAGAGGCACAGTAACATCAACGAGGCCACCCATCGAAGCCAAGTAATGAAGGTTCTCCGGCAGCGTAGCGTTCTTCTTCGCCTTCACAAGGGTCACCTCCGTAGCGCCTTCGAGAGAATTGAACTCTTCCACGCGATATGAAGGCCGCCCGCCAGTACCCGTGTCGTAAACGAGAATGGAGTCTGAACAGGACTCGGCATCGTACTCGAATAGTGTTTCCTCCAAGGCGGATGCAAATCCTCGCTTGTAAGCGACTGCCTCAAGGTAAGCCTCCTTCGAATGTTGCTCTCCTCTAACAAACATGATGTTGGGCATAGGATCTAGCCGTGGAGCGTGTCCGTATCGTTGTTGATACCATTCTGTCAGCGGCTTGCCAACCTGGTTCCACGAATTATACTCGGTCAGTCTGTTAGAAAAAGACTGAAATTGGGAGAATTGTTGATCAGGGAAGAGGGGGGAGAGTGCCTGGGTCAGGTTAATCGGATGCTTGGTGATGTTCAGCTCGGCCAAAGCTCCGAGAAAGGTATCGTAAAGGCTCTGCGCCTCAGGAGATTGAGCAGGAAAGTGATCGGTTGGATACAGTAACCGAGATGGAAGGCGAGAGAAATGCTCGCCTCTCGTTACTGGAGAGCCTCGATAGCTGAAGAAAGAAGATCAGCATACTATAGCAAAAACGGTGGGCGACTTACAACTCTTTTACCACTGAATGGAAACTCCACGGATCTCTCAGAAAGAGACCCGCCGTATCCATCTCTACCGACAGGGGAACAACACCTTCAAGACTCGCACTCCCGAGCGTAGGCCTAATCCCATACACGCCAATCATCGACGCCGGTTTCCTAACGCTCCCTCTCGTATCGCTTCCAACGGTCAAATCTAACCACTCATACCCAGCAATCGCACTTGCACTCCCCGAGCTAGACGCAACAACAGTGAGCATCCCATCGCCGCGGGGATTCCAAGAATACCCGAAGTCCAGGAACTCCCAGGGGCTCGCGCCATGGGCAAATTGGGAAGTACGTGTTTTGCCAATGGGGAGGATACCCATCGAAAGCAAGTTTTCGAGCGAGTGGGCTGTGGTCGGGCTGGATGGTCCTGTCATTTCGAGAAATGCTTTGGATCCAGCGCTGGTCGGTAAACCACGCATGTCAAAGATGTCCTTGACTGCCATTCGTTTCCCAGCGAGTGAGTTTGGCGAAGGACGTAATGGTCTCCCCTCAAGGGAGAATGGAACATGATGAAGCCTCGACGGCACCGGGATGTACTGGTGATAATATACCTCGTTTCCGTCATCTGAGCGGAACTGAGTTGGAAGAGTGAAGTTGGTGGGAATCCATGCGGGCCCGCCATTGTGGGGCCGAGGTATACATCCGCACATGAAGCTTTCATATAAGTCTGGAAATAGACGATAGATGTTGTGGAATGAATGAGTGGATCTTGAATACACGTACGGCCCAGCTGGGAGGGCCTTTGATGAGTGTACTACCTCAAAGTCTCGTAATCGAGGGTCTATCTCGAAGGAATCGGGAACGAACAGATGTGCTACTCCCCGTTCTCGTAGCCACTGAGGTAACGAGTCGTCGAATAAAGTTGTGCTCAAGGCTAGCCCTTGTAGAAATCCTGGCTCCCAGACATCGTCAATCTCTTCGAATTCCTGCAACACTTCAGCCAAAAACGTGGCGGAAAGTGGTTGCCCTTGCGCTGGTGAAGGCACAGAAGTAACAAGGAGGTAGTCAACCGTGCCGTGTTTCTGGCGAGGGGTCCCATCCAACTCTCCAGGATCTTGGATAAAGTACGGCTTCCCATCAACCTCTACCATATGTCCTAGCACACTAGACTCCAATGTTCTGATAGGTTCGATGCAACTGCATCGAGACAAGAGGAGTGAAAAGGCAATGAACCACCGCATTCCCGGTACCAGCAATCTCGGCGGATGTCCTTGTATGGCACCGTGCTCGCTCAAAAAGCGTTGAACCGAAACGAGCTGTTCAAGATAATTTCGAGGCTTTGCGAGGTCCTCTTCGGTCAATGAGAGCTTTGGTGGGAGCAGGCTGCAAAGGTGAGAACATGATGGCCGTGTTGAAGACACCTACTGATGTTCGGTGACGCGTGCCCGGACCGATACCCGAGCGCGATACCATTGGTGGCTTCCTATCGGAAGTTTCCACCTGTGATTTATTAGTGCTTGGGGTCATGCTGACCTTGAGGGAAACAACCTTTTGAAGGGTAGAAAAATACTGGTGATGAGTTAGGGTAGTAGCGAAGATACATTCGATGTACTGAAAGCTCAATGCAGTAACTGGTACATACCGTACAATTGAAATGTCGTGACCGTGTTGAACTTTTTTTATACGTTGCACTTTCCCTCCAACCTGGTCCTGGCTGGCCCGCGCCTCGAGGCGTTCCTTCAATTTGTCTTCGCAGAAGCATATCATCTAGAATCGACTGTTTCGTTCTTTCTCTTTTCGACCACCAAGATCGAGTTGAACGATAGGTTCAACTCGCACGATACGCGACGACAGCTAAAACAAGGATCTGACTGGTTTCCCTGACAAATATGGGCCAAAATCCATCTAAAGGCAGCAAAAACCAAGGCTATTCATTGCCTAATTCAGGCTTCTATCCACCACCACCGGTTCTGCCTTACCAATCTCAGCACTATGCGTATCCACAACCAACGCTAGGTCACCATGTAATCACACCGTACCCAGTGCCGATGCTTGACGGTAATCACACCAAACGGCGGAAAACGCGACGAAAGAGCAATGGAGCAAGGAGGCGGCCGACGAGAAAGCCTGTACCCGTGAATCCAGGGCGTCCGTCCAGTAGAGCCGGGGGAACGACGATGCTGAGGGTCACGAATAGCACAGCTGGGGACCAGGAAGATGAAACGCCAGATGCAGGTATGTTTTTTGCTATTTGAGAACCCTGAGAGGAGGGCACGTTGCAGGCTTCGTGTTTCTCATACTCCCTTATTTTTATTCCATCGCAATCTCTATGCTGTTTCGATCTCATTGTCTTCACTCTGTCATTTTCAGGACCAAGTGTGCAACCAATAGGTCATCTTGCACCGGGACCAGGACGCTATAACCCTCCTGATCCGGACACGGACCCTCCAGTGGTACCATCAGGACCGTACGCTTCGTTCGACGACGCTCAACCTATTCACCCCCGCCCACCAGGCTCACGCACACCGTACCCGCATGCAGCACCCTCATCGATTCCCTTCACCCCGCATACTCAAGGCCTGAGAAATTTCCCAGTAGATTCAGACGAAGACGACGACGACGACGAGCCGCCACCTGTTATCCCCGCGCATTTACGGGCACGCTCTCATAGTCGTAGTCAAGCAGGTAGTGTTAATGGTCACGGACACGGAGGTGACATTCGACGAACCGCCACACCTGGCATTCCCCTGACCAGGAGAGCTACAACCGGAACTGTTCCCGACGAATTATTATTTCAAAGGCATCCTTTACCTCGTCCCCCTGATAATCTGACACAATCTACACCGTGGCGGAGACTGAGACAGTTGGACATGAGCAGCAGTATAGGACACGAAGCTGGTGTCAGCAGCCATGGGCATGGGTCAGCGAGTACTGGCCATGGCCATAACACTGCGATCAGCCATGCTAATGTACCCGCAAGCAGCCATGGGCACGGTAGAGTGCGCAGCGTCGACGCTCATCAACCCCCACGTGTTGCTGCTCAGCCTCCTGCTCAACCGCCTCAGGCTTTGGACCACCACCGATCCAAGACCGTCGGAAGCTTCTTCCGTCGAGGAGGTATTGGTGCAGGAGTCAGTAACGTGGGGGGTGGTATCTGGAGGAGGGTAAGCCAGCGAAAGAGGCATCCGAATCAACCGCGTGTGGATCTAGATGAAGAATTCGTCCAGGTCGAACCTCCGACACCTGTACCACCGCCCGCACCCGCACCGGAGGGGACCATCACCCCATTCACCCTTATGACGGCAGACCTGCGGCCTGCGACATCGCGGCCAGTTACACCTGCTCCTCCACCACCAGTACTCGATCCTGGTGGCGTTGATCCTTCTTCGGGCTTTGGCGTGCCACCGCCTGAGGAATCGCCGGTAATACCTCCTGCCACTATGACTCCTAGAAGCATTCGGGCTACGGCTCCCGGCCCAAGTGCTCTTGGATTGAGCCAAGCAAGTCGGCCAGTCACCCCCATCGGCATTTCAGGAACTGCAACGCCAGGAATAGCAACTCCAGCTTTAGGGTTAACCCAACCCCCGCCCGAGCATTATCGCCCTCCGACCGCCGCCTCGTCTACGTACGCTCCAGTCCACTCTGCCTACGATACCGTCACCCGTCCAACATCATCTGCCTACGACACTGTCACCCGTCCAACATCATATGCCCCTCAGCCACCTCAGCCACCTCCCCCTCATTCATCCCAACCTCAATATTCTACAGCCGCGCCCCCAGTTGTATTCACACAGTCTCAACCGCCGCTCAACGCCTTCCTCAACCACTCCCAATTTCGGGTCATCCATACGAACCCTACAGCGTCTGGTCAAGCTCCTATCGCACTCACCTATCCCACTGCCGCACATCTTTTTGAAGCTCTGAAATTTCTCCCCCGTCACCCCGAACACGCTTACACTATCTCGCAGACTCCCAACATAGCCGATGTATACCGGTTGAGTTCACAATGGGGGGCAGATATCCGGCCGGATTGGGGTAGCGTGTTTCTGGGTCAGATGGAGGAGGTGTTGATGGCCAAGTTCCGGCAGCACCATCAACTCCGACTACTCCTGTTCAGCACTGGCGTCACCGGGTCAGTAGGACCAGACGATCGAAAAGGCAGGGAATTGGTTTACGAAGACGATCGAGATAAGTTTTGGGGTAGAGGCTTGGATGGCGTCGGGAGGAATGAACTTGGGAAGGCGTTGATGAGGGTGAGAGAGAGGTTGATAACGGAAGGTTATGTCCCGAATCTCGCTGCGTGAGATTGGTATATTTCTTCGTCTCTCCTTGTTACGCTGCGATACCTACACATCTTCACTAACGAATTTCTTATGCTTTGAATACGTGCTTTCAATGATGATCTTATACTTGCTACTCTAGGATATAGCTCCCTTGGTTATTTGCTTCTGTAGATCCTACCTCCCGATTTGTGATACCTCCGCAATATATTGCCTACCCACCGAGCTTACATTTTACTCTCGCGAGAAGTGAAGCGGTTGTTGAACGCGATTTGATAGCGAATGACAGAAGCCTCGTCTCCGTTTATAAGATACTAGACTTACGACTTAGCTAAGAATACTAACTACACTATTTACATTTCAATTATGAGGGCACCACAAACAGGTTTACAATCACTTTCCCGCACAGCGAGATTCAAGTCGGAACAAAGTAAGTGTGTTAAGATTGATTCCCCTCTTTGGATTCAAGCCTTCCTCTCCGAGTCATGCCAACTGTTTCCGTCATACTCGGCGTTTACGGTCTTCGAGTCGATTTCAGTCTCGCTTCCAGCTTCCAAATCGCTGGGAATGGTTCGATTTGTCATAACGTCCTGCAGCTCGTGAGACTCGACGTGCACGAACACCTCCGGCCGTTGGAGCGCCACACGGACGACATTGTTCTGGAAAGGTGGTAGGGAGGTTTCGAATCAACGGGTATTCAAAGGGAAGGGGAACTACTCACGTTCTTGTTGCCAGAGGTTCCGCCAATCGTCTGCGTGGCCAATCCGCCGCTCGTGGGCCCAGTCTTTTGCGAGTTGGAGTTGGACATAGAGTCGAATGCCCATCCTTGCCGTGAGTTGAGACTGCTCATCAGTGTATTGGTATACAGCTTGGCCAAAGCGAAGTTGAAAATCAGATGGAAACCACTAGGCTATATTGCGAAAGTATTTCGAACAACGGGTCGATGATCAACAGCTGGGTGGCGATATATGAAGCCTGAAGATCACTCACGTCGACAAGGAAAAGTATGAGATCGATGATTGCGCAAAGAGATGTTATTGCCCCAGTCTGAACGGTCACTGCGGTGATTCGATAAGGCTTGAACATGTCGAAAGGTAGAGGAGTCATGGCAGCTCACAGCGGATGATGCGGTCGACGAGCAAGTCAGACGCTTTGAACCCAGTCTTGTGTTTACTCTAGGTAGACTATCAATCTCATTCCCGCTGCATTTCTCAGGGGAGTTCTCACCCTGAAAAAGTATTGCGAGGAGTCAGTACACTGGTTTTTGGATGTGGCGACGAACCTCCTGAGCAGTGAAAAATGATACTCACAGATACGCCACCAATATTGCAGTGATTGCCACATCCGCAAGAGACTGCCCGATTAGCCAGACAAGAACGGCAGACTAAGAAGGATTCCGAGAGAGGTTGGGCATCGGCCGTCATTGCGTCGAGAAACGAAGAACAGACCTTGAAGACCTGGAATTCGGCAAATGCCGGATGTGCCAAGACACCAGCGGTCGACGCCACTGAGCCACCTAACCCAGCCAGACCGAGGGTGGCGACGATGAGTCCCATCCAAACGTTCCGCGTCAAAACCTTGACCCGCCAGGCAAAAAATAGTTGGACTTGTGTCGCAATCATCCCCTGCGCAGCAATGCAACAGTCAGGCAACCGCTACCGAACAGGGCACATAATTTAACAGGAGAAACTCACGGTGAGAACGGGATCCGTCGCAAAGACTATGAAGAAAGCTCGTTGCCATTCGGAATGAAGATACTGAGATGAATGGCTTACCCCAGTTGGCGTGTGTCAAGTATTCAGTATTGCCTGTGTTGCAGATCATGAACACGAGATTGAGGAACGAGAGAATCCATTCACATACCGAAATTCTTGATTAAGGACGTATAGAGGTATATCGTGATGAAGACCGTGTTGAGTATGTTGAGGAGATATAGAACGCTAACCTATCGTCGCATGTCAGTTGATGTCACGTCAGGTGGTGGACGGAAGACGAGATGTACGTAGGATTTAATCCACAATTTATCCCTAGATAGAAAGGAATGTCAAGATCTTGAACACAGGCTATGAAAAAACACAGGACCTACCTTTTGTATGTGGTAGCATAGATATAGCACTGTGTAGTGACAACGCCTAGCAAGAACACGTTGAAGATAAATCCAACGACCATCGGTCCTTGTCTGAATCATGCACGGAGTCAGTCAATGCACTTGAACCTAGAAAATGCGCTCACGTAGATTCGGCGGCACCGCTCTGCGCCATATTGTCCTCGAGCCGTGTTAGAGTTCTGGTGGGGAGATTGACGACCGGGGAGAAACACCTGAGGAGAACCGTACACTTCTTTCCTTTTCAACATCCTAAGATGTGGAGGAATACTAAATAGGAGACATAGGAGAAGTATCAAAACTCATCCAGAATTAGGGGCGTACCATTTTGTCAGGGGAGTAAGTAAGTTGAAATATGAACTATTACTTGGAAAAAATTAGTTCCAATGAATAGGGCTTGAATTTTTATCCACCGTTGAGCACGGGATTTGTACGACCAGGTCGTGCTCAGACCAAAGTTCCCACAGCCTTTGTTATGGCGGAAAGGTTTGTGCCAGTGAAAAGGTCGGATGACAAGGAACGACCTGCTGTGTAGTAGGGAACGGAGCCGCACTTGCGAGTTCAGCCATGTTGGAGCACTGAGCAGCTTTCGACCTTACTTGTCTTGGAAATTGCTCTCTGCGATCGTACGTAGCGACGAGCAGGAGCTAGTCCAGATGGGAATAGCCACGCTGCACTAAGTCTATGTGCTTCAAGTCAAACCAGCTACGGCTCCCTCCAGCTCCTATCTCTCCTTCGTATTAGTTGGGGCCGCCAAAACGTTCAGTAGGCCGCCGTCCAAGGCAAATCATCTTCCCTGCCTTGACTGGAAGCTCGGTTTCTCGGTGAGGGAGGGAATCTCACCGATCATAAGGTTCGAAAATAACGATTCTACGCGGAGTTCGTGTGTGGCACGATACTAACAGCGTCAGCGTAGAGGGAGTTGAAGCAGGTTGACAGCTAACGACATGATCGTAGGCCGCCCCAGGAAATTGCCTGCTGGCGAATCTGGTCCCACCCCACGGTGGGGCAGCCACCAACCACAATCCGTTGAACGCTCCCCGACGCGTCGTCCTAAAGCTCCATGCCGCTCGTGACTGGTCCAGGCGCGAGAAAACTAGAGAAAGCAGATGGGATTCTGTGGGGACCAGATTCGTCAGCAGGCAATTTCCTGGGACCTACGATTATGTTGTTAGCTGGAAGCGTGGGGGAAACTTGGAAAGATCGGAAATGATAACCACGTGGTGGCCATCACAATGATCAAATAAGGGCTATGGCTATCCGGCGGCAGCGTATTTCCTTGGTGTGGCTTCTTCCATGAATTGTCGCCGACGGCTATTAGTAGTTATTAGTACTGTATCTCGATTCTCAACATCTCAATTGTGATGTACTTGTTCTAGCAGATAACCTCAAGGATCTTGACCTTTCAACTTTGAATCTTGAGCTTTGAGAGTTGATCTTGATTTTGACCACAATGTTGTGAGCCATGCGTCCGATGCGCCGTTCCAATCCTCAGGACAAATATCCAGACCGTCTAAGCCTGGAAAATGTCGCATTAGATTGTATTTTAACACCTGTCGACGAGACCAACCCAGCCACTCGGTCGAACGCGGCGACGATGAGTCCCAGCCAAACACTTCGCGTGAACGCCTTGACGCGCCATGCAGAAAATAGTTGAACTTGGGTGGCGATGATCCCTGCGCAACGACGCGAAGGTCAGTAGAGGATCGTTTAACGCGGACCAGCAGTAGCACTAAAATCGACCTCACCAGTGTGGCAACACGATCTCTCAATCGACAGCTTACCTTTCGAATTGCTTGAACTGATTCCCCTCTTACGCCCTCCGTACGGACTAGATCATCGAGAAGCCCGTTTCCAGACGGCGTAGACGCAAATCAACAATAACAGAGCCAGGTGGTGCAGGGACATGCCCGTCGACGAGAGCAGTTGAGGTTGTCGCATAGCGCGGAGGTTCGGGTTTGAATATCTAGATGGCCGAATGGACTCACACAGCGGGCAAAACCCGGGTCAGCGGACTGTCTACTGACTTAAGTTCAGTGGACAGTTCAGTGGACAGGCGGTGGACAGCTGTTCCACATCATCGGACCCGGGTTCTGATGATCGCCGTTTATCTTATCACTCGTACCTAAATCTCACTTGCACGAATCAACCGTTTGCGGAAGACCACGTGAATTATGATAAGATAACTAGACAAAGCGACGAGTGAACGACTTGTGTTCTCACTCACCCTTCTATCCAAGGTACTTATTGCCATTTTATCTCACAAACCTCTTTCTGAACCTCTCTCTAGATGGCTGGTTCCGCAAAATCTTGTCCCAATGGCCGGGCCAAGCCGTGACCCCGCAAGTCAACAGAATCTACCACGTCGAGAAATCTCTCTATCAAGACGTCCTGGTCTTCGAATCAGCCACCTACGTAAATGTTCTTGTTCTCGACGGTGTTATCCGAGTCACTGAACACGGTGAGTTCTCTTATCATGAAATGATCTCCTTCCTCCCCCTTGCCTCCCACCCAAACCCAGAGCGCGTCCTTGTCATCGGAGGCGGAGACGGCAGTGTTGTCCATGAAGTCCTCAAATACAAACCCATCAAATAGATTGTGCTCCGCGATATCGATGAAGCAGTCATCCGGGTATCCAAGCTCTACCTGCCCCACATGTCTGAACTCTTGGAGGACTCCAACGTTGCCATTCACATCGGTGACGGTTTCAAGTTTTTGAGGGAGCACGAAGGAACCTACGACGTTATCGTCACCGACTTGTTAGAAGTCAGTAACTACGGGCTGTCAAGACGGCGAGCAACAACGATGTGAGGTTAGCATGCAAGATATGAACTAAAAAAACCAGTACGAGACTCAGGTTTCTAACGGCTATATTCACAGTTTTGATTATTTGGTATCAACGGCTAACGGTGTTGACGAGGGACGGTTATGAGTAGTGTTTTAGGGTCTGAAAACGATGTAGAACAGGGTAAAACACCGTATTCAAGGTTTTTATAAGGCGGACAAGTCAGATTCAGTCGAACAAAACTTGTAGTTTATGATCTTATTGTGGGTTCACACGGGATTGGTAGTTAGTAGACAATAGAATTGTCCTTGTACTGACTAGAGGTACAAAGAGGTTAGTAGTATTGAATTGGAGATAGAAGAAGGAGGATAGTAGTAGTGAAGTTACAGAGAAATGTGTAAAACAACTATTGGGGGGCTCGAGTGACTCGAGTCCCTCCTTATATACTATTCTGTAGATACCTATGAGTAATTAAATGTAAGTAATGCGTAGTTCATTCATGATCTATAGTATCTAATGTATAAGTATTGAAGTATTGTTATAGGAAAAACGGGGACTTGATGTGAGTGTCTAGTCTACGTGGTCCCCCGGCAAGGGACGGTTACTCCGGGGATTTGACTGTGCGCAGTCGGGTGCAGTTAATGCAATGTGATATATTTGTTGGACGGATCGAGGGAGCTGTTGGCAAAAGAGAAAGACCGTACTGCGGATATTCCCGTTTAGAGTAGACTTGGGGTACACGTCTGTTTGGCTGGATGCTAGGATCCCGAGGACCGGAAATATTCCTCGGAACTTACGAGACACCTATAGGTACGTGTGTTCTCGGTGTTACTTTTCGGGGGATCTCCTTGGTGGTGTGGTGATTAGCTGACCAGACACATCTTGTTCTGTATTCTGTTGCTGGTGGTGTTTGCGGTCCCTCTGCCGGTACGGGGTTAATCTTGGCAGGAGTCCTTGGACGAACTCACCTATTGAGGACCTATCACTTGGGCAGAGGGTTAGATTCACATGGCTGCAGGAGATAAGGCTAATTATCGGGGCTTCGGTGGTAAGTGGTTCGGTCTTTCAGTCACTTTTGAATATCGTTGAAACTGCGGGCATCAGGACTGGCGCTTAGCTCGTAACAGTCGCAAAACCGACTGGCTCTTGACTTTGAGCAGGCTCATCAGGAGGGGAGAAGACTTGTTTTGTTTACGTTCAGAGGTGATGGTGAGTGGGACATCAATATTTCAATGTTCAAGACCGTTCGCTGAAACTTGTTGTACATAGTTGGATAGACAAGGTTATCGGAGCACAAACTATACGTTGTATGGGGTCGTTGTCTCCATTAGCAGGTCTTGCGGCAATGCTCTCTATCAACATAACTAGTCGTGAGGTTCAAGGAAATACATTGACGTTGAGCAGGCAAAGTTGCTATCTCTTTCGGAAACCAGTTCTGAGTCGAGGGTTTTGGATAATTCTTGAAGTTGAGAGCAAGGTTCACTCAGGACGTTCAAGGAAAAATATTTGAAAGTTGATTAGATTAACTTGTCGAATATAAGCAGACCAATAAACACGGCTCCTACTAAGATCTACAGCTACCAAGTCTCTCACGTTGACACAGACACAGCCAGTGCCAGTTAAGTTTGACTGTCCAAGAGGAAATGGAAATCATAAGGACAATTAACGGAAGTTTCATGATATGGGACTGGAGTCGAGATTGTCCTCCACTCACAGCGAGGCCGGGAGACGACGTGTTTTGCGTCCGGACTACTCACGGTATACTTCGACTTATTTCGCATCTTGTTTGATCTACCGTCCCAATTTTTTGGTTTCCCTCTCTTATTCTTACCTTTGAAATCCTTTCAGCCACCTTGCGTGAGGGTCGGTTAATCTACAGTAATTAGATCAAATGAAATTGCATGTACATGAATCAAACCGAAATAAAGTGAAATACTGGGCTCCGAATCCGTACTCTGGCTGCTACACAGGGGCAGGCTAATATCCACAAGTTGTTCACTCGTCGCTTTGTCTAGTTATCTTATCATAATTCATGTGCTTTTCTGCAAACAATCAATTCGTGAATCATGTAAGTAAGATCTAGGTACAAGTGATAAGATAAATGGCGATCATCAGAACCCGGGTCCGATGATGTGGAACAGCTGTCCACCGCCTGTCCACCGAACTGTCCACTGAACTTAAGTCAGTAGACAGTCCACTGACCCGGGTTTTGCCCGCTGTGTCATCGTAGTCGTTGCTGCCTTCAACTCGAGTCCAAGATATGCTGAATACACAAAAGACATCAGACTAAGGAAGCCAAGTAATGTAAAATATGTAGCATCTACACAAAGAATATACAGGCGGTACAATGGTATAGTATGCAGAGGTAGGCGCCTCTATGAATAAGTGTCAAGAAATAATAATATTGATAATGTTGAAGGGCAAGGATAGCAACGCAGTGCATTCTCTAGTGGTTCTTGGAGGACTTGCTTCCTTTGTATCCATCAAGCAGAGACTTCAGGTTACCCATCGTAGTCATAGTCGATTCCGGTAGCCATTCGCCGTTTGCAACGCACAGAACCTTCATTCGTTCGTGGTAGTTGAGGTCGGGCAGCAGCTTCGGCGTGATCAAGAAATATTGGCCGGCCGTATCCTTGCAGGTAACCTCGACCATACTATTGTGAACGACACGTTCGGCTCGCTGATCCATTCCCTAGAGCAGAATTCTATCTCAAGTCGAATGTCAAATAGTGCAAGAGTACATACCTGATTGATCTCGTCCACGAGAGAGAAGGGCGTCCTAGCTTCCTCGGTCAAACTCATAAGGTACAGGATAGTCGTGAGCGATCGTTCTCCTCCAGACTGACGCTGACCTGTGAGAAGCTGGAGGTTTTCGGCGTCGCGGAATTTGACGTAGATATCGATCGCCCACTTGTCGTAATCTTCATCCTCACGAATACGAATTTCGCCGGCACAACCAATGCCTAAACGCGAGTCAACGAAAAGAAGAGGATCCCGATACCAGACACGCACGTTCGAAGGCTGCGGAGAACTTCTCGCCAATGTTCTCGACAAGTTCTTGCAAAGCGGGCAACCACTTGGACTTCAAGAAGCATCAAGACCTGAAGTTGCAGATTCGAGGCAGTCACAGACCTTGGCAGAGTTGATAGCCTTCTCTACATTTTGAGCGTCTCGGTTCTTCCTCTCCAAAACCTGTTCGAGACTCTCAATCTAGAAAACGGACGCGGGCTAAGGTCAGACATCGGGGGAAACAGCGAAGATGGGACATACATCTCTCTTGCGCTTCTCGTACTGTTCGATGACACCAGGATTGGTCTTGGTAATGAGTTCAAGTTGCGCATGCTGCTCTTCCATGACTGCTTCTAGTTCCCCTGATGACCGAAGGTCCACACCCTCGTCTGAAGGAAGTTCCAGCCCCTTCTCCTGTACCGCTTTGAGGCGCGCTTTGTATCCGTTTCGTTTCTTGTCCATCTCTTGAAAAACTGCCTGATGCTCTTCAGAAGCCTCTCCGAAGGCATTTTGGGCAGCTTGAAGAGCAGCTTTGGAATCGCGCTTGATCTTGTTGTATTCAGCGTCGGCTACAAACAGAGATCAATGCAAAAATCGACGCATACGAGCCGCATGAACACACACCTGCGTTGAAAACCTCCAAAGCTTTTGCATACTTGGCATCTTTCTTGTCGACGAGGTCCGCTAAAGCCGCCTGATTGGCGCTTATTTGGAGATATTCAAGACCAATACGGGTCGAATTGGTCATCTCTTCGACCGCGGCGCGAGACAGATTCTGGTCAAACGTTAGCATGGGAGCCCTCACGGCGGCGAGTGGACGAACTAGATATTCCTTAGCGATGGTGGTCCTCTTTCGTGCAATCTCGGCCATCTTGCGACGAATACGCTTCCGTTCTGTCTCAGCGGAAGGTGCGTTTCTCTCATTCTTCAGCGTCGCTTTCTGGCGGTCTGCACAAACTCTTAGCGATGTGTAGATGATGTATAATGGTGCGGTATTACCAAGCCTGGTTTTGAGAGTCTGCTTGCGCCTCGCCTCTTGGCGGATCGCCTCCTTGCGTCTATCAATATCTTCCTGCACCGGCTAAGTCAGTGGTATTTCACCAAACACGACAGAACAAGCTCTCACCTTCTTGCGCTGGAAGGCATTGACTTCCTCTCCAATCGCACGATCTCGTTCATTTAATTGTTGTTCTTCCTCGTTGTGCCCCTCAAGTTCAACCTGCAGTTGCTGCAGTTCGCTTTCCAGCCGTCTTTTTTGCTCGAGGTCGACTGAGCAGAAGTGAGTATCGAGAAAGATGAAGGGCGGTAGGACATACCAGTTTGCGCAGTGAGATTCTTTGCTGGTGCAATATTGTTCGTGGCATTGGAGCGTGCGTTACGTCCGTAACGCGAACGAGTTACTGCATGCAGCACCATACCCGCGATGAAGTTTGCGCCTCCTGGGAAACTTCCGATCGGGCGAGAAACATAATCCATAGCCTTTTGGATATCAATGTTAGGACGCAATGAGACCGCCTGGAAGCAACGTGTGAATGATGGAGGGTTCAGAAACTCGCTATAGATGCCATACCACGCGATGCATCTGAAGTTCCGCCCTGAGGTAGGTTTTAAGGCCCTCTGGACACTCCACTAGATCGATAGCATATCCTTCAAAACCCAGTTCTCGCACCTGCAACCAGGTTTAATGTTTTGCGAAAGGCTTCAAAGTGCGTACTAACCTCCTCTATGGTCATTGGCTGGGGAATGATGTTACATTGCCGTGGATCACGGTACCACGTCGCGACTCTAACTCGGCGGCCAAAAGGATTGTTTGCCTCGTTGATAGTGTCGTTGAGTAGGTCGTAGTCCTCGCGGCATTGAGCAACGAAGGTCTAGCAGGATCCGTCAATCATCTGGATGAATCATGGCAGAAAGGAGATACGTGCCCGAAGTTGCAGGCTCTTGAAACACGCTTCGACAGCATTCGCATACTTCTGGTCTTTCACGGTGAGAGACAGGTACGAAGGCTCTATTATATCCATCCTGAACCGGTCTCTGTTTTGCCTTAACCACAAGATCGTGTCATGGGTATCACGATCCCAGTTCTTGAGGGAAGCCAGTTTTCGACCGTCTTCGCTATCCAAACTCTGGAGACTGGATTAAGTGAGTACTATATCTCCGGAAAACGCCTGTATTATTACATACTCTTTTCGAAGTTGCTCCATGTTCATTTCCACAAGCCTTTTGTCGGACATTACTGTTTCTCGTTGTCCTTTGATCTCGTTGATCCGGGTGTCGAGTTCTCGTTTTACACTTAGTTGTTGCCTCTGTGGGTTGAAGAGGAGAACGTGGTCAGAAAAAAGGATGACAAGGAGTTCAAGTCCACATGAGCAATTACCATCTCTTCCCCAAGAGCTGCCGTGCTCTCCGTCTTTACCTCTGTGTTAAGCTGCTTTTCCAACTCCGCGATGTCAGCTTCCAAGGACTTGATCTTTTCAGCGCGACGCAGCTCGCGGACTTCGAGTTCTTCGATCTGGGAGTTGTAATTTTCGGCTTCCGTTTCCTGTTATCGAGACTGCGTTCAGCGAATGGAGTCAAAATAGTCCGCAGTAACTACCAACCAATCGATTATTTTCGGTCCATTTGGAGCGCATTTTGCTGAACTTGTCTGTCACCGTGTCTTTCGCTCGCTTCCTGTCCCTCTCCTGACGAGAGAGTCTCTCTTTCATGGTGCTGAGGAAATGCTGGTCAATATACGAGCGTGGGGTTGCGTGAGGATCTTACTTGAGCAACTGGTGTGCCGGCGCATTTTTCTCCTTGAGCTTGGTGACTCTAGCATGTAACTTTCGTTGCTTCTCTTTCGCAACGGCGTACTGCTCTCGTAGTTCACCGTAGTAGACGCTCGGTATGAATATTTTAAGCACCTCAATCTGTATTATTGTGAGTGACCAGGAGAAAAAGCATCTGGTAAAAACGATAGACCTGCTCTTCAATGCGCTTGCGTTCTTGATAACGTTCGACCTCCTTTTCGATGGCCTCGTTACGATCGCGCATCTGCTTGAGCCGATCTTCCTCCTCTTTGATCGTCTATAGTAGAAGGGTTGTCAGTGCAAAGATAACGATGCAAGGACAGTGATCCACCTGTAGCATCGTCCGGTGTTCTTTACCGGCTTTCATCAAAGTCTCATGCCACGTCGTGAGGTTACGATTGCCCGCGGCCAGCTGCGTCTCTTTCAGGAGTTGTTGAGGCGACATCATTGCAAACGAAGAAACTTTGTCTTGTGGCAGGAAAGTGCTAAGAAGCCACTAGTCAGCGCCGAGAAGGCTAAAACAAGTGGGTGTCAAACATACCATAGGTTGCTGACCTGGACGTTGAGCTCGGCCATTTTGGTGGTGACCTCCCTTCCTGTGACCGGCTTGCCGTTCAGGGTAAATGAGTTGCTCTTGGACTGAGACGTCAAGTGCCGACGAATGACAAGATTCGGTCTCCCTTTCGGTCCTTTGAGCTCGATTTCGACGTAACCTGAATCTTTGTCGTTCTTGACGAAGGAGAAGATGTTTTCTGCGCGACCCAGGATCTGGAAGATGGCAAGTCAGACAAATGGTGGGCAACGCGTCGTAAGATACAAACAGAAGGTGGCCAATTCAGACCAAGAGCTATCGCGCATGCGATACTACTTTTCCCCGTTCCATTAGGGCCAATAATCATGTTGAGGTACGGCCCACACCCAAAGTCTGCATAGTCGTATGTCAAGAAGTTCATGAGCTGTATACGAACGATTTGCCCAGGAATATATCTTCGTATGATAGTGAGCTCCAACATAAGCCATTATCAGCTAACTGTCAACACTTACCCGTCAGTATCTCGTGGGAGGGTCTTCACCTCAGGATCCGCCAACGATGCGCGCGAATCACCATCTATGTTGAGCCTACTACGCTTGCGTCCTTTCGGTGAGCCTTCACTCTGGTCATCGTCGCCATCTGCATCCTCATCATCTTCAACAGCGTCTCCTCGCCTTTCATCGTGTCCCTCATTCTCCTCCTCGTCATCTACACGAAGCGCCCTCTTGCCCTTGCCACTCTTGGCCTTCTCTCCCTCAGTCTTCACTTTCGTAACATTTCGATTGACATCCTTGTTTTCTTTCAGAGAATCATTGTCGGACGCGGTTGGGGAGCGTGCTCGACGCGCCATGGCCACGCGCTCGGAGTCGATGATGAAGGTAGGAGTCAAGGCTGGACGCGTTTGGACCTGTTTACACATTTTCGGTTATCACGAAACGCGTGACAAGCGTGACACTGTCACTCAGAATGTCTCAGTGCATCCTGTGGCGCGTTTCGAATCGCGTCTCCTTACTGCTTGCTGATATAATGAGTCGTGTATTGATCACTTTTCAGCGTTCGGACGTTCATAAACGTTTATGTATGATGCAGTGTTTGGTGCCTATCATGGCGAAGGATTGAATGCTACCAAATCAAGGTCTACCCTGTGCCAGTCCACGATTTGAGCAAGACATTTAAATGTCGTGAGTCTCTCCTTCCAAGTAATCCCATAGTTTCTTTCCAAGAGCAGCATCTTCAGTATTTTGATGCGGCTTTCCGTGTCGAGCCCAAGGAACGAAGTACTTGATATTTGGTGAGCGATAGAAGAGGACCATTAGAAGGCAGGCTGTAACTCACTTCTCCGTTCAGTTTCGCTACTTCTGGCGCTGTGCCAGCGTAGAGCTGAGTGTAGGCTCCGTACATGAGTGGATGAAGTACCAGCAACCGCTATTTCCAGGTGACGTCATTGCCTCTGATTTTAAAGTGACCAAACCCAACCGAACGTACCGCAAGAAATACGACGATCCAAGGCATCGAGCCAGCTGTCCAGAGGCCAGTGTCAATAGCGCCAGGATGCACGGCAGTCGATGTTATCCCCTCATCTCCATATCGCCGCCCAAGCTCCTTCGCGAACACAACGTTGCCCTGTTAGCGCAATGTTATCAGTGCATTCACAAGGGTCACTGAGGGTGTTATACCCACAAATTTGCTCTGGGCGTAGAGGGTACCGGGGAGGTAACCCAATCTATTCCTGGCCGGGCCGTCTTTGAAGGTATCGAAGCTCAACATGGGGAATTGGCAATGGGCCATTGAGGATACATTGACCACTCGTGCTTCCTGCTCCGGACAGTTTTTCGCAGCGTTGAGTAATATAGGCAACAGAAGCTTGGTGAGATAGAAGTGCCCTGAAAAGAGGTGAGTCGACTTATCGACAGGAGAATTGACCACATACCAAGAACATTGACACCAAACTGCAAGTCGAATCCCTGCGCTGTAATCTTCTCGAACGAAGGTTGCATGATACCACTGGAAACGCATCGGCTGTTGTGCACATGGAATGAGAGATATAGCAGCGTACGCGTTGTTGTACAGGATATGTAGCTCCTTTTCCATCCTGCGATGTGTTCAGAATCCCCAAGGTCGGCGCAATTCAAAATAAATATACCTCAAGAACTCTTCTGCACAGGCCTTGACCGACTTCAGGTCCGCTAAATCTAACTCCACAAATAGTGCTTCCTTCCCCGTTTGGGCACGTAACTCCTTGATGGCCTCTTCAGCTGAAGTTCTGTTTCGTGCAGCAATGTAAACTTTTGCATTGTGTTCGAGCAATTCCTGTAGACAAAGATCAGGGCTTTGGAGCTGGTTGCGGAAGTTTTATACACACCTGCACAGTAAGTTTCCCCAGCCCTGAGTAGACGTTCGTCGTCAATCGCTATATTGTCACCGCTGCTCAACTCCCGAGAAGATCTGGCTGACCTGCGTTACCACCAGTGACGAGTGCGACCTTCCCTGTCAAGTCTGGCATATCTTCGGGCGTCCATTTTGGCTTTGGCGGATACCATTCATCGACTCTTGAGAGGAAAGCACCCATCGCAAGCAATGCTAAGAAAAAAAGGAAGGCGCGTCCTCAAGTCCCCGCCGCATGCGCATCAGCCGATGCGGCTCAATCTAGTTCCTACAGTTCTACCCGCGGCTTTTCTTCAGTAGATAGCTTCCGACCCTTTCGAGCAAAGACTCTGCGGAGAATCATTGATATATGAGATAAGGGAATAGCACAGGGAAGCGCAGAGTGCAGTCCGAGTGCAGATCACTAGCAATAACGGCGCTAAGCGGACTATAGCGGAGCCTGAAATAGACCTTTCGTGACTGCGTGACTGTCTAGTGAGGGGTCTGGTCAAAACTACACACCTTCCCTGTCAGACGTCGACGAGCTCCCTTCATCGTTGGCATACGCGACGTGGAGGTAAGGATGCATATTTGTTGACTATCTTTGGAATGCTTACTCTGTATCCTTGAAGGATGTCAACTCCAGAAACAGACGTGTCTGCTCAATATCTCTTTACACCAAATGCTGCCCATAACCTGCTGAATCTTACAACTGTCAAGTTTCTTTCCGCCGCGTTCTCGGGGGCAGTTGCAGGGATACTTGGACTTCAGAACTACGCGGGATTTGCGCTTTTTATTGTATCTACCCTTTGGAGCGCGTTGTGCATGTATCTCGTCAACTGTCGAGGAAAGCCGCAGAAATACGTGCAAGGTGGATGGAAAGATCTTGTGAACCCGGGCCAGGATAACGCCTTTACCTTCGTTTTGGTTTGGACTCTATTTTATGGTGAGTAGTGTCTTGCGGCCCCCTTTAAGCCTTCTAACGGGTGGTTTCTCTCAATATAGGAATAGTACATGGTACGTTTCCACAAGTAACATCTGCAATCCAAAATTCTGACCCTCTTCACCTTAGTGTATGATTAATATACCTTTGGGAATGCCATAGCTCGTCACCTGTAGCCGAATGCATCCAAATCCGAAAAGCTCGTGTTTGACGACATATCGTTTTCCTTCTCTGGCCCCTCTCAGAATCTCGCCGCGCAATTGGTTCCCGCCACAGAGATCCGGAGACCCCGGTCGGGGAGCTGTCCCTGGTTCTCCTTGGAACCTGAACCAGTTCACCCAACACCTTTGTCGAACCCGAGTCAATCGTCTGCCTATTATCCAGGACGGATTTCGTCGTGGTTCTACTACCTGCGAGATCTGCGGCAGATGTGAATGACTCCACCTCCTTCCCTGATGAACGGAAAAATTAGCATATGTGGAAGACGAGTCGCATGTTTTCCCTGTGCCAGTGAACCTTCAATTCGCGACCTACATCGAGATTTGTCGGCGGAGTCGTCCAACGCGGTTTTGCCTGGGCTCCCGGATCTTCTGCTCGTCCAGACTCCACCGTACCACGGACACGAAGGCACATTAATTTCCGGCGTTGTACGCTGCACATGATGAATATTCTCTCCCAGCTGCGACTACACGGGCCACAGGCCGTCTTCTGCCTTTCAATCGTTGTCCTCCGTGTGAGATCTCTTGACGAATCTTTCCTACATGCTCAATGTCGTGCATAAACGCGTCCTTATCTTGAAAACGTCCGGCGAGGACCTACCAGCCTCTCCTAAGTCGTGCGACGTGCGACAGGTACTCGGACAATGGATGGGTCTATCACAAGTCTGTGAACGGCCGTAGACAACGCCGCACGCTGGGACCTCTCGATCCTCTGTCTCCAAGTAGCCTATCGAGTGAGCCGGCCCCTTCTTCTGCCTCTTTCACCCCCTTTTCTCTTATATCTCTTCGACTGATTCTCAGGGGGAATGGGTGCGCTCCGTGGTTTCGTCGTCATTTTCATATCAATACGCCGAAGTTATCAGCTGGCAAACATCATGACTCCGACAAGGTTTGCCCTAAGATCTGTGGGCTATCTTGAAGGTGAGCGAGATTTAATGTGGCGTCAGAAGGTAGAACCTTTGAGCAAAGAACATTCTTGTAGATTCCGCGTCAAATCTCTCAGCGACAAGAAGGGCGAATCAGGTCACCAAATATGATTGTTGCGGTTCAAAGGGGGATCATTTCCCCCTTTGGATGTTCTCGGAATGTTCTTTCTTGTTTTGCGCCATATGCAGTTAATATCTGCCTTGAGGAGCACTGTGAGTATATGTCTCGCCAGATTGACCAGATCTCGAGCTAGCTTTTGAACCATTCTCACACGAAACAGCATCTCGGCCATCTTTTGGATGACTCCATATCAAGTCTACGGCTTTGCTTACACCGATTCTACCACCGAGACACATGATAGGTCCCTGCAATCGATTCGTTCTTACATGATTATTTGTTCCATCTGTTGACCGGACTCGCGCCGAAAATAACCGTATCAGGCACAAGGATTTCCTACTGTCGCGATACATTGTCGTAGGCGCGCCACAGCCCAATCACTGGATACCGGGAGAGCTTAGCGCCTCCGATGAAGGTGTGCAATCTAGAATATCAAGTATAGACTATGCCATGCCAAATGGTAAGATCGCTGACACCGAACGCCGAGATGTTGTCACTGATCAAATTTATTGCCAGCTCGAAACCTTCTCTTTACTTTGAGCGAGTCATACCATTACAACTACCCTGATCATCTCGAAATCTGCCTCCCCAAGTTCTATTCGGCCAAAAAGGGAAGTAAATAGCCTTGTGATTGCCAGTTCCACGGTCATTTTGGAAGTTGGGGAATTGCGTACGCGTTTGCTTCATAAATACCACGACATGCCGCTGATTGGCAGGAAGTCTTCTCCCCAACCTTTTATTCTCCCTTCTTGTGTCTCTTCATCCATCGGTATGCTGCCTCCGGGATTGTACTCAAACTTTGAACGGCACCCTCAACTACCTGCGCATCCCAACACTGATGTGTCGCGGGTGAAAGGGAACATATCAGATGAAGGGAAACGTCACGTTCTCGGGATCGTCTCTTACTTCGTTGGCTCTAAAGAGGGATGCTTCGGCTTTTCTGTCGGCGAGCGCCTCAGGCTTATTGAGGCAAACGTCTTCGCCAAAGATGGGGAGGCCTCTCAAGGCAAGACGGTGTTTGAAATCACTATAGACAAGGGTCGGTCCTCCTCGTGTCTGCAATGTCTAGTACTCACTATTTTAACGATAGACATGTGCAACTCGTTCGGTACGCTTCACGGCGCGTGTGCAACGTACTTTGTTGGACCGTAAGTTTTCGTGGTCGACATGCGGCTTGCAGTCATTGACTTGTGCTAGATGTACAATGTCCGCGATGGGCATGCTTGGGGCAGCGCTAAAAATTGACGGAACAGGTGTTTCCCAATCCGTGAACATAAATTGGCACCAGCCTGCCGCCGTGTAAGTCATGCCTCTTCTCTGGCGACCGGCTTCGATTTTTCGCACCCTTCTCCTTCGCTGACGCTTCTCTTCTGTTTCTGCCATCCAGGGGAACAACTCTACATATTGTCTCAACCTCCGTCTTCATCACGGGACGTATCCGAACATCGCAGTGTGAGGTAAGTATTGTGCTCCAATCGTTAATCCCTCGACTAAAAAGGCCTACCTCATAGATTTGGGACAAAGACCGAAAACTTCTCTACGCGTCTGCTGTTCATTCAACTGTGAACACCTCTCGTTCCTCGTCTGGTCGTTCCAAGATGTAATGGCCATGCTTCAGCCTACATTCTACCGCCTTTATCATTATTCATCTCACTGCCTCCGTTCTTCGTTCCCCTCCAAAACCAGTGTACTAACATTCACCCTGCGATTACACCTCCGATATCCTAACATCCTCCGTTGTTCTTGTACTCTACCGCTCGTACTTAATGAGGCCGAATTCATTGTACAACTAGCTCCTCATTCCTTCCACTCGTTGGAATATGTTTTACCCCTTGGTCATATGTGACTTTTTAGATCTTTTCGTTGTGACTGATGCAAGCCGAGATCTGCCAGGTTCGTGGGTTAGATTTCTTTCGACCGTGCCCCAGATCTCCGTGGTCTTGCAAGATCCATCCCCCATTCCAATCACTGATGGATCGAACGCCCTGAGCACTAAGTATCTGTTTGCGGTTCTCGAATCTCTCTGCAATCTCTCTGCGTTCACGATTATCACACAAAAGTTCCGAACCCGACTCCGATGTATTGAAAGCGCGCCAGATACACGAGGACCGTGGACGACAAACTTCGGGAACTCGTGCACATACGGCGTTAAGGATGTTATCCACGTTGAGGCTGGCATGTCAGATTCTGTGGGTTTTCTGAGCTCCTAATTCGGAATTCTGGTTTCTTACACTTAGTTTCCGCCGGGTTCTGAGAGTCGCCCGAGGCTCCCAAGCCCTCAAGCTTTCGTAGTCTCTTTTTGTTTTGTGGTACGTGGCTATAAGCCAATGCTTCGTCGGGTCTCCCTCAGTGTGAGGCCGACTATGCATACAATGAACTCGTAAAGTGTCCTAGGGTTCCAAACCTAGCTAGAGTCAGCGGGGAGAGCCATTGTCGTCGACTCCATTTTGTAGTCTCGAGTCGTCCGAAACTTCTGTTCTCCAATCCCACTCTCAGTATAGTATTGATTCATTTTTTGTATCTGGTACCTTGGAGAAATCATCTCCATCTTTTGCTGTTCCGTTCTCCTCTGACTCGAAGGATCAGTCTCCGCTAAGGTCTGGCTGTCTCGTCTCACAGTCCGCCTCACAATATTCCATTCGTATCACTTTTGCAATCGAACAAGCGGTGATACTGGTAGATATTCTATCTTGGGAGAATCTGTTATCTTCCCGTCCAATTGGAAAGCTAGCCCAGGTCCAATGTAGGGGCCTTCAGGGCTCAATCGTATCAAATGTCATCCGCTTGTATATGTTTTACTTAGCTCGGAAATGGGCAGAGTCTTGGCAGTCCAAGTCAAAACGCATTGACAAACCGGGGGAAAATCACCCAACATCTTGTATGAAATGAGTCACGGGAGACTTGAAGAGACCTGTGGATGCTATCTAGAATGGTAGATAGAGGGAATGAACGTCAGAAAATACGCTAAAGCTCTTGCCGAATGGCAGCTACATCTATCTCCTGACGTGTCTCTTCCCGCCGCGATATTTCCATGGGATTCCAAACCACTAAAATGAAGCAGAGAAAGACCATTTGGGAACCATCTGGTGCCAATGACCTACGAACGACTGTAAATCTGGAACCTCCGGTCGCCCGAGGACCTCACGTCCGAAAACAGAAACACGGACCGGAGGATCATCCAGGCTTTGCTTCTTCCAAACATTCCATGACGCTAAATCCGTGGAACTTGTCATTCAATAAGGCTGTGCAAGCGATGACAGAAACCGGAATGTATTGCGATGCAAAGAAGCTTTCCTCCCTATAGGTCCTGAAGGATCATTGGTAAAAACCCGGATGAAAGAAGGTTACGTCCGTACCTCCCTGGATCCATTTAAAGTAGCTTCGTTGCCCATGGCCACCATTCTTTCTCCCCGTCCATACTGACACCCCACTACCCAAAGAGTTTCTCCATGTCTGGCTCCTCTTCCCTCGACGTCTCGGAAATCAAAGGGAATCTGACAGTCTCCCAAAAGAGGACAGCGACGAAGATATTCCAACACTTTATTGGAACGCCGGATACCTCTTTCGGTGCAGAGATCGGACGAAACCTGAGGATTGTTGAGATTAGCGTTGGGGATTCAAGGGGCGAGGAGTTCCATATTGACGAGGACGAGGGATTCGCTTGGGATGAGGAGCAGGGGGCGTATAGAAGCTTTGGCAACCAGAGGAAGAGGAACGAAACTCGAACAGCCACCAGCATATCCACGAAGGATGCGGTGGCGCGCACTGTTTGCGAGATTGACGTTACACCAAGTATGTGCTCCGACGGAAAACGTCTGCTGCTTGCGGGAGCTGATCTTTACCATGACATGACAGACATGTGCAATGTCTATGGAACCTTACACGGAGGGTGTGCTGCTTATATGATTGATCCGTGAGTAGAGTCTCGCACAATCTCCTGGGAAGGAAGGCTTAATTAATTGGCAGATGCTCCGTGTCCGCATTGGTGTCGCTAGGTATCGTAACAGGTGTCGATGGAACGGGAGTTTCTCAGTCGATGTCATTGCAATGGCATCGGTCTGCCACTGTGTAAGCAAACAGAATAGTTCGTGCCAAACGAAATGCTCAAGACATGACGCAGGGGAACAAAGCTCAGCATCATCTCCACGACGGTATGTTTAGACGGACATATTAGGACTGCTCGTTCAGAGGTGAGGTTCCGTGGGGTCGAACAGGTATGCGAACGACTCACATTGCATCCCCATTGACAGTTGCGGGACCGCATTGACAACGCCCTCTATGTTTCAGCAACTCATTCGACAATTCAGAACAAAAGGCCGGGACCACCAAATACGAGAGGCACGCCAAAATTATAGCTTGTGACTGGAACAAAACGGATTTTGTATACCCTAATCTATCGCATAGCCTGAAAATGTATGATAAACAACCGATCCGAGCAAGAACTAGTCATATGTTCACCTTATTGCTCATTTCCTCCTCCTCTTTCGACCATACCCCACGTAGCCGCCGTTCCCCCCGATACGACCAATATTCTCCATGTTGTTGCCGATTCGATCGGCTGGTGGGATCCCCATTTCCTTGAGGCATTTCTGCACCGCCGCATCTTTGACCTTCGTAGGAACCTTCTCCCAATACAACTCCTCTCTTCTACCCAGGACAAGCTCCGCAACGATAGCATGCATATCGTGAACCGATCCCAACGGAAGGGGGGAACCACATCCATCTAGGCCCGAGCCCTGAACGATGTTGTTACTTTTGAAATACTCAGCGAGAGCGGTAGCGTGCCCAGGAGTAGAAAGCCGCAGGTAGCACTTTCAACGTCTAATTAGGCGGGAGAATAAAGTATAAGGTCGGCAGAACGCACGGTATCCATCCCTTTGTTGTAGTCGACGTAATCCAATCCATTTGACCGCGTCCCGGGTTGAGGAACTGTTGAGAACGATCGTGTGAACAAACTTTTCAAAGTCGTCTTGTTGGTCTCGGAATGCACGTTGCGCACAAACACTAGGCAAGAGGGAGGGAACGGGGATGAAGAGGTCAGTGACGGTCCGAGAGGGTGTGCCTGTTCGTCCGAGACAGCCGTTTGGTATTGGTATTCATCTCCCCGGCGGGCCGGTTGGTGCTTGCCGCCGAATGTTTCTTGCTGCTCTTCCTCGAGGCTGACAAGCTCCTTCACCAGCTTCCTGCGATGTTCCAGGTATTCTTCTTTCAGCGCCTCCCACCGACCCTTCGTAAGACAACGAAATCCGAATCTATGTGCTTCCTTAACGTCGCTGGAAGCGGCGGAGGTATCGTGTGGATTGCGTTTCCACGGCCATTTCTCAAGTAGCAATTCCAGATCCTCGGTGGTCGTGAGTATCACAAAGGCAAAACCTTTGCATTTAGGTTCATCCCCGTCTTTGGCAAGGTGGTGTGGCGGGAGAGTGACAGCTTGGATTGTCGGAGAGAACACTAGTGATTTGGATCGCAAGGGTGAGGAAGGTTCCGCAATTTGACCGTATGAGGATGTCAGCAAGGCGCTAGCAAATCGGGAAATGGTCTCGACGGATTTGCATCGCACGGGAAGATTTTCCTATCAATAGATCTCATGAGCGGAATTGGGGTGGTTCCTCAGAGTAGCACACGCACCACGTAGATTGTTCTCTTATCCCAATAGTCCTTGCTGTATTTTCCCAGCTGAGTGTCCAAGGTTTGCCAGTCCTTCCTGCGAATCTCATACATCCCAGCATCCTTTTGATCCTTCGCTTTCCCCCAGCTGTGCCACTCTGGTTTGACGAACATCATTCTCACGTCTAGTTGAGTCTCTCTACCTCTCAGAGATCTCACCATCGCCGTCTCAGATATGGAGCTTGAGCGCAGATTCTTCAGGAGAGGAACATGATCCAGGAGAAAACTGAAACTGATGACTAGTTGTAGAACCCGTCAACTTTCTCAATACACGACATTGAAAGAAGACAACTCACATCCTTCATTACCGTCATTCACGCTGTCGACTAGCTTCCTTCTCACTTCAGAGTTCAACCATATGGCATGGTCGGACAAAGCAAGCGATATCACGGTACACACGTCTTCGTCGGAATATGGGGACTTATCCCGGATTTTAATGTGAGAGGTTTCCTTTCCTTTGCCTTTTACATCTTCGTTAACGTGTGGTTGAGATACATTTGAAGTATGAGCAGACCCAGGCTGAGAAATGGCAGTAGTTTTTGGTTTAGCCACTTTTCGAGGGACAAAATTGAGCGCCATCGCGTACTAGAGAGAGCAATGCGCCTTCAGACTTGACATCGTTTCGTACCAGGACTGCACTTACCTTCGTACTGAGCTGAGCAGTTGGGATTTGGACGAGTTGGTGTGGTGGAGGAAATTGCTGATTATGTCAACAGAGTTTGGACACCAAATTACCCCAAATATGGATCTAGCTTATGAGAAATTCTTAGGTCACATGATCGCGTCTATCTTGACTTTACACCATCGTGTCGAAAGCTCGAGTTCCCGGTGCGCAGGAGACTTAAAGCAGAGACGGTATGTGCCGTATAACCTACTTGATAGCTGCAAACTATGTATAGGCTCTCGAGACTTGGTACTCCTATCTAGCCCCCAAATCAGTGGGTTTCTAACGTTTTCCCGCCTTGACGATAAGCATATCGGCAATAGGCGGGGGCTCAGGCGTCAAGAATTCTGTCTTCGAACCCTTGATATTCGCTATGGTGTGGGTATCACTTGCACCTTGAATGAAGTCGAGGGACCGGATCCGATGTGTAGGGGATTCTCCTGAACTCCTCCATCTCGCACAACTCGCTGCGTTCCGACATCCCGTTATTCTTCTTTATAAGATGCTTGAGTATACCTGGTCTCCAGCCACGCCCCTCTTTTCCAGCTGCAATGCTCTGTGCGGCCTCACACTCTATTCTCCTCTTCGCATTCGTCCATTCCTTCCTTCAGGCTCGAGCTGCCTCTAGTTATCCCCTCGAGTTCGTCGATCCGAATTATATCGCAAGTAGACAATTCGACATTAATACTCATCGGGCTGGAACGACGATCGAACGTTGGGCTCTTGAGTTTTCGAGTAGAGGGCCATGGTGTATGTTTGAAACCTTCACGATAAAATAGGGCGACTGACTATCCTGCAGCCGTCACCAACACAACTATAACCCCTCCGTCTGGGAACAAACATGATTACATGAGCTGGATAACACAGTAAGTTTCTTGGAAAGAGGATCAAGGTTAATTCAATGGTTTTGCTTCTATAGCGCTTGGCCAAATTGCACTGCGGTGACTAATGTGACCCTGACGGCGGACAACGGTAGGGTTGTACTCGACCTCTGAACGTACCGTTTTTGACATCATGCTCACAGAGTGGAAATTTTGTCCTCACGTCGACCGCCCCGAAGAAAATCCAGACGCGGTGAAAGTCAATGTCGCTAGCATCTCTTCATTCAACGATCTCGCCGATGCGGTTCTCTACAATTCCATTGCCTCTGCAATCTCCAGGGCCAATCGCGATGTTTATTCAAGTCGTGCAGGTAAGTGGTTCAAGCCTTTGGGTACGCAGGACAAGTCACTGATTCTTCTGACGTGATAGTTTCCCATCTCAATATGTGGTTCCTGGATCCAGAGAAGAGGATGAATCCCAACCTCAACTATGCTCAAATGAAACGGGGACCCAAAGGTCTACTGGGTCAATACGGCGGAATCATGTTTGTCTACGCCAATTTTTGAAGCGCAACCTCTAATCTGAACGTCGTAGGGAGCTGAGGGGAATCGTGAAAATCGCGTCGGGAATATCGATCCTTCGAGCGAGCAAGAACGATCACTACACGCCCGCCATAGACCAAGGCATGGCGGCATGGTGTAATCAGTATATTCAGTGGCTGGGTAACAATATTCAAGGCGTGCGGGAAAGCCTTGCCATTAAGTAAGTCAAACCATCTATCGCCGCCTTCAGAGACCTTATCCACGCTAGTTATCATGGCTCGGCCTTCCATGCACAGCTTGCGGCCCTCAAATTGATTGCAAATGACCAGAAGGGTGCTCTTCAGTCCATTGACGTCTTTTTCAACGGCAAATTCATGAATCAAATCGACGGCAGTGGCGAACAGGTGAGTGATGGTGTCGCAGACTGCTCGACTCTCAGGCTTACGAGACCTTCTCAGCCTTTGGAACGAGACAGCGGGCCGGAGGCGCAACACCACCGTACGCAGAATATTGCAGCCCTCATTGTGAGTCCTCCCACAATACACTCCTGGTCCCGAATTCAAGCAGATCAATCAGGCTCTCGCTCGGCTGGCGAAATTCATAGACCCCTCTTCCACCTACTGGAACAAGACCACCACCCAGGGAGGGTCCATTCAGTCCGCTCTCCGCTTCGCTATGGGAGTAGCAGAGAGATCGCAGGTAGCTAATGACACGCAGGATCTTGCGAACCCTGTGGCCGCAGTCGCATCTACGTTTGGGGACCCGGACGGGAAGTACGAAGCTTTCTTATCCAAGGCAGATCCTGGCTTTGTGCGCCAGCCTTACTTCTTCTGGAATCAACCTTTGTCCGGCGGCGATGATGACCGCGATCGACAAAACATGACAGGTCGACCGCGCGCGAACGGCGCTGGAGGAGGTTGTAGGAATTGGTTTACGACAGGTTCTACGTATACGTTCCTAGTGGTTGTCGGCATTTTGTCGGCCGCTGGGTCATTCTTCTGATACACCTTCTTCGGGAAGTGTCTATCCATCTGCTGACACGAAATTTATGGGACAGACAATACGCATGATCTCCTGTATGTTATCGAGGACTAATTGAAATAGGGCCTGTCGACGCCGAGGACTCATAAATGAGCTCCTCGCAAGCAAGACTAAGCATCCCTAATAGACACATCCGAATTGTGGGAGGCTAGTGGCCGATAACTCAGACTAGGGGTTACAACGTCGTGATGGACTCCTGAGGGCGCATAAACCCGAACACAACCGATATTCTTAGCTCTCGACTGCGTTCCAAATGCATATCACAGCAAAGTTGAGGTCGCCTGCTCGCTTCGGCTTTCTTTGTCGTAGCGGGTTCAAGGACGTTGCGTTGCTTACCGTAGAGGCCCCCTTCAACATAGATCTAGAGTCCATCATACCTGTCGTCAAGAATGGGGATCCCGTCCAATGAATTGGGGCCAAGTAGACTAGTGGGTACGAGAATTCAATCTCAGTCTTCACGATACATCGTTGACATGGGCACAAGACCTCCTTCCAGAGCTCAAGAGACTCGAGAGAAAATCAGAGTGTTTGATTGAGCCATAGGGTCCAGACAATCGCTGGTAAAGTCTCGCCATTTCGATTCTGATATAGATATAGATTCAGACTTCTCCATTCCGCCAAACCTATTTCACCGAAAAGAATACGTTCACTTCTGCACAAGTTCAAACGCCCACATAGAAGTAGCCTGGAGGGTAGTAGGCCGTGCTCCTTACCCGTAGACAGTATCGCCACATGATTCCAGTGTGTTCAGTCACTTCTATCGTGTTTCCCCGCTCAGTTCCAAATGGGCTTTACCTTACGGATAATAGCGAGTCCAGTATTTGGTCAAGGCATCCTCGTTTTCTTTTGACCATGCTTATTCACAGAGTCACTGTAGTCCTCCTCAATGTTGTTTGCGCCGTAACTTTGACTCTTGCCATGCCCACCCCAAAGGCCGCTGAGATGTGGTCCCGCGTGCCATGTTTAATCGGCCTGTACTTATTACCAGTGCCTTGAGATCGGTTTGGGTCAACATATCTGAACGAACGCCCACAACAATGTCGAGGTCTGTGGTCATACGCGACAAGCAGCACGGCGATCATGGCGACTCCACTCGGAGAGGCAATTATGAACCAATGGGCTTCAAGTTTTAAACGAGGTCAACTCGGAGCGACGTGTTTAGGTGTAAAGCCACGTTGTACATAACCTCAGTCTGACGAACACCTTGCTCTCTTGCCAATCGATGCGATTCCCAGGGAAGTCAACTGGAGTGGCTGCAGTCATTAGGACTCTTGTGTACTATGAATTCCAGGGTGCCGTGCAGTGGCGCTGCGTAGAAACCCAGCCCGCAAGTCCGACTGGAACCCGAGCAAAGGAAGATGGGGCCGCCTGACCGAATCGAACCTTATTGTACACCATCGCGCTAGGAAAGCAAACATACGCGCGATACGCACCTCGTACAGTAGTAATAAAACAATCTTCTGGAGGACGCAAGATCGTCCCCGAGAGTCGAGACGTGGTCAGCAGACATTTCGAGGCAGGTTTCAGGCTGTATGAGCGACTTGAATCCACAATCGGAGCAGAGATTGGGATTTGAGGTTGGTGGGAATCAGACGAGAGGGGTTTTCTTAGGCTTGTAACTGACCTGACTGTGACGGTGGCAAGCATGTACATAGGTAGGGACATGCTTCAGGTCTAGGATTTCCTTTCTTGGGGCCACAAGTACGTGATGTTCGTAGAGATTAAACATACTCGAAATTGTTGTTCGTATGGTGTAAACGCGCTCAGGAGGCTCGCATCCATAGCTCTTTAACCCCCTAGCACTCACAGGTGAGCTCTCCAGCAAATCGCAACACATCTGTCCACTACGCCATCTGAAGAAGCAATCGGATATGGACGGCCTTCAGTGTACGATCGAAGCCAAAGTTCGGATTTTCAACCTATTCTTCAATTCCTGGTATGAGCGAGGACCCGGGAGAGTAGTACGATATCTTCTGGTCCTCCATCTTTTCTAGCTAGCTTTCGATGCCCTGTGTTGTTTCGACAATGAGAACGTGGGGGGGAGGTAGGAGTATCACGTGCCCCACTGTGGGGAAGGAGAAACAAGTTGCCCGATTAGGAAGAGTCGCCTGACCTTCCCCGCGTTCTCCAAGCACAACCATGACACGGATTCCGGTTATGTCCAGTACCCGCAAGGCCTTTTATATTCACGATTTCTATTCAACTTCCTCCTCCTCAGCCTGAAACCCTTCATTCTCGTCCACAATGTCAGTTATTTCGACGCCCATCACAAAGATGTTCAACATCGCCCACCCAGTCATCCTAGCCGGGATGAACGTCGCCTCGGGTCAGTTCCTCCCTTGAATAGACGGGGAAACGATTGAACTCAAGAAATACCAGGTCCTGAGCTCGTCGCAGCTGTAACTAATGCAGGAGGTCTTGGCGTCCTTGGTGGATTAGGATACACCCCCAAACAGCTGCGCCAGCAGATACACGATATCAAAGCTCATTTGAAGGACAAGAACGCGCCGTTCGGTGTGGATCTTGCCCTTCCTCAGGTCGGTGGAAGTGCCAGGAAAACTAACGTGCGTATCCTGCTATTGATCTCCTTGTCTCTCGACTGAGACGGGGATCTTGCTTAGTACGATTACACCAAGGGGCAGCTCCCCGAGCTCATTGACGTTATCATTGAGGAGGGCTCCAAGCTCTTCGTCTGTGCTATCGGTATCCCTCCACGATGGGCCGTGGAGAAATTGCACAAGGCCGGTATACCCGTCATGAACATGGTTGGACACCCAAAGCACGTTGGCAAAGCCCTCTCAGTTGGCGTCGACATCATCTGTGCACAAGCTGGAGAGGGGGGAGGACACACTGGCGATTTGCCGGCCAGTGTCCTCATTCCTGCTTGCGTCGATGCCGCGAAAGGAAAGAAAAGCGAACTGACTGGTGGGCCTGTATATGTTGTTGGTGCCGGTGCTGTCTACGACGGTCGTAGTTTGGCTGCAAACCTGATGTGGGGTGCTCAAGCAGTCTGTGAGTCACGGTCCAACCAGTGGCGGCCGTACACTTACTTACAATCTACTTCCGTAGGGGTGGGCACGAGATTTGTCGCGTCGGTAGAAGCCGGTGCTCCGAAAATCCACAAAGATAGCCTCGTCAAAAGCACCCACGAGGATAACGCCCGTACTGTCATTTTCTCCGGCAGGCCGTTGCGAGTTTACAAGACACCATACGTTGAAGAATGGTCTGTCGCTATCTTTGTACCTCAGACCTAATCTGATTCAGTATCACATCTTCCCAGGGAAACCAAACGGCAGGACGAAATTGAGAAACTTACAAGTCAGGGCATCATTCCCGTCGAGCATGACCTCAAGAATCACCCCGAAAGAAGTATGGAAGCCCGCGGCTGGCTCATGGGAAGAGTTGCAGCACTTATCACAGAAGTCCTTCCTGCAAAGGTGCGTCTAAAGCTCGCGAATTCATCTCCACTGCGTCCTCATTGGATCTACTTTAGACTATCGTTGAGAACATGGTCAACGAGGCAGCTGATCTGTTGAGTTCCAAAGCTATGTTGGTCAAGGGGGCGAAACTCTAAACTTGTTGTACAATCTCCCAATCATGATCCTTATTTATCATGACCCCTGACCAACATCATTGTGTCAGAATATCTACGCCAGTCTCCGTTATGAGGACCATGTGTTCTGCTTGAGCAGCTCGAGCACAGTTCTGAACGAGCCGTATTAGAAATAGAACGGCTTCAGGCAATGAGCGTGTTAATGCAGAACGCACCTCTGTGCTAGCAGTCCACCCGTCGGGAAACAGCCACCCGCTTGGGTCTCTCCCCTGTATGATAATTGGCTGAAAGAGGATCAAACCTTCCTTCATCGTATCGTGAATAACTGGCACCGACCTCTATAGTGAAACAATGCCCAGGCTGCATGACACCCGGCTCGTCATTCACTGGGGAACCTATATTCAGTGCCTTCATTTGTACACGTACTTTCGACTCACAGTGATGCCAAATCCAGGGGGGGTGATGGAACTCTGTCCCGATTCCATGCCCACTAAACTGCTGCGATATGCAGAAATCCATTCCCCGATAGGGCTTTTTGACGAGGTCATTAATAGCGCGCCCAATGTTTTTGAAAGGTTGGCCGGGACCACAAGCATCGATTCCTGCTTGTAAGGTTTTGTTTGTTATCTCACACAAGATGCGGCCAGATTGATCCTATTCAAGAAGGTCGTTTATTGAGGTAGCCGAACGCAATGACGCGACAAGAGCTCACCACATCTCCAACAAGCCATGTCTGGGAGGTGTCCCCATGGTATCCGTCGAGATACACGGTGATATCAATGTTTACAATGTCTCCGTCTTCTAATGGGCGACTATGAAGCTCGATGGGCTGATTCGTTGCGAACGACTGAACCCGGCCGACTCACTCGTCTGGTATTCCGTGAACAATTATGTTGTTGACGCTGAGTATCGTCAGTGATAAGATGAGTTAGAAGGGATACTTGTAGCTACCTGGTACAGCACGACCTTGGGAACCCTTTGTAGTGCAGAGGAGACGGATACGCGCCACGAGAAAGGATGTATTCATGTATAGCTTGGTCGATTTCGTTCGTCGTTACACCAGCCTACAAAGCAATCATGTTACGGGCCTCCGAGCTTTGCAGACACCGACTCACCTTGACCAGAGAGGCAGAAAACTCCCGAACTTTGCTTGCTAGTCTTGCTGACCGCCGCAATTTCTCCTCTTCTAATCCACCGAGACGTATCAATTTCTCTTGTTTAGCCGACGTGACATGCCCAGACGTCGCATATGAAGGTTTATGAATTGAGTTTGGAACGTGTCGATGCGTCAAATGGGAGACACCAAAAACGAAAGGTTCCTCCGGCAGGATTACGCTGTACGTGCCGAAATTGTGGGTATCGTCTTCCTCTGCTTCGCGTCCGGGTCGTGAAAAGCTCGTGAAGCATCGTCTAGAAAGATTGAAGGTCAAAGTATGGTGTTGAGAGGCCCGCGTTTTGAGGGAAGAGGTGACGCGCACGGCGAAAGCTCGAGAGAGGTGAGAGAATGGCATCAACCTTCGGACGTAGCGATCCGGCAGACAATTTCTATATATGGTGATGTTATCCCGCTCGTACTCTTCTTCTCATCTTCCAGTAGATTTCTTTGCGACAGGTCAATTACACAGTAGGGCATCATAATCCAGTTTGAGATTCCTTAGACAAAAGATGATGGTCACAGTGTGGGCTAGGGCGATTATTAGGAGGTTCATTGCGTATTCTTGCCCTTCCGTAACTATAGCTTACTACGCACATCATACTTCCCTACTTACCCAGAAAGCGCGGGCCCTCAGATACCTCTGACGCGTCGTGGATCTATCTGACCATAACTCCGTCGAGTCGTTAGCTAAACTACTAGTACAATATAACACATGGAATCATGGAGACGCGGGGAGAAGTGGGAAGAAATTCCTTGGAAACTGAGGTCCTACCTCAGCTCCAGAGGCGGAATCCAATCTGGGACCTTTCCCCACTCAAACTTCTCTGCTTTGAATATTTCAATCACGTCCTTCGGAACCACCTCAGAGAGGTAATTCCCTGGTAGCTGGGCATCGTAAGGACACTTCCCAGCAACGTAAGACTGGGCCATTGCCGCTTTAAAGTCCGGCGCGGAGTTGATACTCTTCTGAGGGGCAGGTGGGTTCGCAAAGCCGCCTCCCCCTCCAAAAGATGAGGATCCGAAAGCGCTGGTCGTATTAGACGACCCAAAGGCCGAAGGGGCAGACGAAGTATTGCTGCCGAAAGCAGACACGGGAGCCGCCGATCCGAAGACGGAGACTGGTTGTGTGGGTGCCGCCGGGGTAGACCCCGAACCAAAAGCTGAGGTAGCTGGGGGTGCCGAACCAAACGCAGATGTAGTGACGGGTGCTACAGAACCAAAGACTCCCCCAGAAGGCGCGGAAGATGCAAAGGCTCCGGTTCCCGACGCCTGAGTACCGAATGCTGGAAGCGTCGATGTGGGATTCGTAGTGGCAGCACCAAAGGTTCCACCGCCCCCGAACGCGGACGTGGTGGTGGGGGCGGTGCCGGACGGTGTTCCAAACGCGGAGGGGGCAGCACCTCCGAAAGCGTTCGCCTGTCCACTGGTATTAGCGAACGCAGCGAAACCACCCCCGCCGGATGAGCTCGCCGCGGGTGTAGAGCCCGCACCAAACGCGCTTGGACCACCACTGGCGAAAGCCCCAAACGCTCCTGCGGTGGCCGGTTTGATGAGAGAGTTTGTAGGTTGTGATGACTGCCCAAACACGGAGGTGGGCTGAGAAGGCTGACCAAATGCGGAGTTGGGTTGGGCTGGTTGTCCAAACGCAGATGCTGCAGGCTGACCAAACGTGGAAGTGGGCTGTGACCCTTGCCCAAAGACGGAGGTAGAGGGCTGAGAGGCTTGACCGAATCCCGACTGCGGTTGCCCCAACGACGGCTTTCCAAAGGTACCGCCAGCCGCAGCACCAAATGCAGAGGTGCCAGTGCTGCCAAAAGCGCTCGTCGAGTTACTGGCACCAAAAGGACTACTTGTCGTTCCAAGGGCTGAGGTATTGGATCCAAAAGCACCACCACTTGCGGCGGGCCCACTGATCGAGTTATTCAGCATTGAGGTGACATTACTTTGTTTCAATGCTTGATCGTAGGCTTGTTGAATGTTATTTCGCGCATCCTAAAGCCGCAATGAACTCGCGGTAATGAACACGACCAAGTTCACGCACCGAAATGACTTTGTCGGCATTGGTTATTCTTTCAGATTCATATTGCATCTAAGCACGTCTCATTGTCAGTTTTCTGTATTAGCGTCGTGCCCCAATGCTGAAAAAAGAAACATGACACTTGCATACTGATTCGCATTCCCTGCTTTGATCGCACTCGCAGCTTTGCATCTCATCTCTTCGTAAGATTCATCCAGCCCGGATATGAGATTGGTCTCATATTTCGCTGCACCGTATGAGGACAGAGGCCATAGAGGTTTGTCCTGTTGCGGGGTAAGATCGCTTCTCATGGAGTCGACACTACGAGCACTAGTTTGAGACTTGGACAAGAGGAAGAGGATATCTCGACGCACGTAAAGAGCGTAGTGGTGGTATTAGTAGCATTATTATTCGTACTGCTTGCAGCTCTATTCCAGGATTGATCTACAGTCCCGTTAAAGTCGGTTGAAGTAGAGATAATAGGAACGCACTCCCGAAGCTTCCTTGTACCTGCCCTCCTGCTGGATGCTCATTTCGACACTTATCACCGAAGCGGCATTGTCCTTTCAGGAAGAATGTACATATTGCCTACGCAAGGCGGACGTGAGTGATTGAAGGAACAGAAGCCGAGAGTTTTTAATTACCATCGAAGGAGGATCGAGAAGGAACGAATGAGAGGAAGACGAGCAAAGTCTGTAGACTTCGTCTGGCTCTGGTATGCGTAGCTGTGGTGGTGAAGGCCCAAGGGTACAACGGAGGAGAATGTGACTCGTCACGCGCACCGTCACACTTTTCTCCCTCCATGTCGCAAGCAGTCGGAAATGTTCGTCCTCCTATTCTTGGACTGCAAATACCTCATGGACTTACTATTTCGTGTAGACTGCCCTTGCATACGCAAGGGTATGGCACCAAGTTGACGCCTCGAACCGCGTTCTTGGAAAATTGGCGGAACGCATCGCGTTGGTTTTGATGGGCAAGCACAAGCCCATTTACGATCCTAGCGGTAAGCTCTGTATACTTTATAATCGACACTATACTGACTTTAAGAACCAGTTGACTGTGGCGACTATGTCATTATCACTAATTGCACCAAAATACGGGTTTCAGGAAGAAAAGAACAGTCGCTCTTATACCGCCGACACACAATGTACCCTGGTGGCCTGAAGGAAACTCCGTACGAGGATATGATGAGGAAAAAGCCGGAAGAGGTGCGTATGGCTGTTGTTTTCGCCCGAATCTTGGCTGAAGGAAGTCAAACCAAGATCATACGCCATGCAGTATCTGGAATGCTTCCCAAAAACAAACTTCGTGACCGACGACTAGAGCGACTCCGAATATTCCCCGGCAACGAGACTGGTATTCTTGGAGCGAATGTGATGCGTAGTTGGCATGATGGAACGCTACCCCAGGACTGGGACCCCACAAAATTAGTGAAAGAAAGCCAGAGGATATTGCCCGCGAAGTTGCAAGACACCACCAAGCACATGACAGTTTCGTGAGCGTTTTTAGACCATAGACAAGTCATGTTTCCAGCAGAGCCACTTCTAGGATCATCACCCTCTACCTTATTTCCTGGCTATAATATACTCTTGTTCTACTGGTTCTATTGACTCGGTGTGCTGTTTGGTCCTCATCAACTATTCCGCTTTGTCGACATTTTCGTTGTTCCGAAGGTACGTCGCTTGGACATTCCACCTCAATGCAACATTCACAAGAGATGACAGATCACACTTCGCTCCGACGCTCCTTACGATGAATGTAGAAAGGGCCATTCATCCCGACGCCGCGATGCAAACATCAGAAACTGCGCAAGTCCTGGAGTAAATGAGTTGGGAATAAAGGAAGCAATCTTGAGGCTACCGATATCCCCGTTTCCGTCTTGATAAAGAAGGTGTTTCATCTAGGCAAGGCTTCTGCTCCACGCGTTGAGTTCGCCACCTCAATGATTGGTACACGTCCCGGTTCCTTCAATGTCAGTTCTCAACTATCTACTATTCCCAGGAACGTCCAATCCCGGGAGTGAGAGAGTTGGGCCGTGGGGCCGTGGGGACTGGACCTATCCTTTCAAATATGCAGTTGAACGTTGGAGAACAAATGGCATCAGAAAGTCGTGTCAACATGAGTGCCACCGTCAGAATTGCCACCTCGACGTCCCTGGACCCCTTGGGACCGTCCACGATCCCTATACTCGAGCACGCGTCTGTGTTCATAAGGGCCGCTGAACATTCGTTTGGTTGCATCCTCACGTGCAATTTCTCTTCTAGTTGTGAATTGCTCATCGACATGATCCAATATCTTTGTGATTACCCCTGGGACTCCCGATGGACCCCTCTACATAGGACATTGGGTCTACTCGAGGGAAAACTAGGGATCAAGGCGCTTGATCCGAGGCTCGCGCTTTTCTCCACGCGGACTGCCACGAGTCGACCACGAGTCAGCCATGCGTTCGGGAGAGAGTGGCGCAGAAAGAAGGATTCCTTCCATTGACGGCATCTCGAGAGATCATTACATGGCCTTTTACATGGCCCTTTTACATGGCCCTTTTACATGGCCCTTTTACATGGCCCTTTACATGGCCAGTGACCATCGTAAGTATCGATCGTAAAGTTTCCAGAATCCATTTCCCGCAGAGGTCAGAATTTCGTTGCCTACAACGTAATAGTGAAAGCGCCGCAGGCAGGGGTTTGTCGGTTTCGCAAGTGTGCTGTTCGCCCCTTTTCAGGAAGCCACCAGTTCGGTTTCGTGTTCGCAGTCGTTCTAGATTGGGGTAGATACAACGGGGTAAGCCTAACATAAATAGATACATGGGACGGGGCAGGGAATATGGTATCGTATAATTAGGGAGTAGTATCTTCATGCGAGCGCGAAGTTCGTATATCATCATCATAGACGAGTCTCGAAAAATACACCGTAACAGAAGCAACAGCAATAAGGCTATACTTCTGTTGGAAAGCGCGGATAATCATCAAAAGTATGCATCCTGCTGTCGTGATGGAGCTGGGGAGCGTGATGTGGCGTGTAGGTCTAGGCGCCATTGCTGTCGATTTGCGGAAGGAATGAGGGTGAGAAATGGCACAGCTACAACCCACTAGGATGACCCCGGAGGCGTCGTGTGACGTATGGAGATTCAGGGATGGTGACCCAGAAATGCGGGAGGGTGGACGAGTGGGTTGATGAAAACAGCTTCGACTTAGGCTTGCCCGTTCTCCTCCGTCGAATAGCGATAGGGATGTCGTACTATCGTCGGTGGAAGAGTGGGGGCTCGGGAGATGACCCGTCGGAGGTGGGGGATGAGTTCACCAGTTAGACCAGACATACATTCGGTTTAGAATGAGCGTAGTCATTATTTCTGTGATGAAACTCAGTGCCATTGGATTGAGAGTCACGCGAGCCTGATAGTCACTATCCGGTGAAGATGGCAAGCGATCCCAAGCAGCAAGGCACACACTTCCATCGATGCACTGGACAACAAGGAGTCAGACAACAATGTTGGCAAGCGATTCAAAGGGGTAAGGGTGGAGAAATGTCACCAACTCTGGCTCGAAAGGATCTCAAGCCTCGTACTCGTGACCGTCGCCACCCCAGGGTTACTGGCTCGTGTATAAAACGATGTAGAGAGAACTAACGTACCTCCATTCGCTGCGGAGTGCTTCTCCATTTGTAGACCCGACCGGATTGCGCCGTGAAGTACCTGGAACTGAGATGGAATGTCAAATGAGCATATGTTTCAAACAATATTCATAGCCAAGGAGATACAGCGATCGACATGGAAGGTCATTGACGCGTTTTTAAGGGTGCAGGTTTATAGAAATGGCGAGGAGAGACTCACTTGCTCCCTAATGTTTGTAGCCGACATAGGTGTGGCATGGGCAATGTTGTGGGGTTGTTGCCGTACATTATGTAGCCAGGCGTCACTTGAGCTTGAGGTCCCACTCGAGGTCCAAAGTAGAAGTATGATCGTTCAGGACCCATGATACCAGGATGCTGAGAAGCCCATGAGGTTTCCCGCGTAAGTCGTACGACGAGATTGGGTTGGTGCGAAGCCTTTCGCAATGAGATAGTCAGTCAACAGTAGGGAAGGAGCATCGTGTCTGGGCACCGACCAGAGACCTATGTGATTGATGCGTAAGGCTCTCTAAAACGAACGGAGTGTAAAGGGACTCACATCGTGAATGCCAACCTGCCTTCTGGATCCTCATAATTGGAGTTGAAAGGGTCCATGCCAGTCTGAAGAAGAACGTATGCCTGAGATGTGTGAGCGGCCATGAAGGAGAGGTACTTGGGGGGTCTGGACATGGCTCATGATAGCGGTCGATGAATAAATATGGGCTCAGCCTGCTGATGAAGAAGAACTCCGGAACGGCAAACGAGACCGGAAATATTTTAACAACAGCGTTCATCCACGTGCCACTCGGAAGCATTCCTTCATGAAATTATGGCACGCGACGCCACGTGGGTCAAAAACGTGGTGGTAGATTCCGCAGATCAGGTCAGTGCGCTGGGCGCTCGGCTTCAGCCGACTCCGTGTCACCCGGCCAGGCGATTCGATTGGCCTACCATTAGCTTCATCCAACAGGAAAAGTGGCCGACTTGAACATGAGTAGACGTTCATCCTTGCTGTGTAGTACTCTATCAAGCGGCGCGATTGGTGCGCGATCAAATTCATCTTAGTCCCAATGGCGTTGTTGCGATACGGTATTGCACTCTCCGAGTTCCTTATGGTTCCCTGAATTGAAATCCCGGTTTCAAATCATACCCACGCAGCTGGTCCCATCACCACCCACCCACCCGCTAAGTAATCAGGCAGAGGTAGTACTGGTTAACCCATGCAGAATTCACGAATCGACCGTATCAACAGAAGGCCGCGTCCGCCTGTATTCATCCTGTCATAGTGCGATCCGACCTCAGTTAACTCCTGCCTCCAAGCATCGACTTGTAGCCCCCGGTGTAGGTTTGAAGGGGTGATCTTGTTGATTATTCCTTCTTACTTTGAGCCTCGTCGAGATGACCAGACCAACGGGGACGAGAGGGACGACGAATCACACACCGATACGAGGTTTTCCGTCTCCATGGTAAAGTTGTTGGGTCTCTCCGATAGGTCTAGCGGATACCTTCCCTTGCAACGTGGAATCGAACCCTTCGAGTTTCCAGAATCTTCATCGTCACGCATGAAGACCGGATCTAACTTACGGCTTTTGGAAACCAGTCGTTCTCAATAGCGCAGCCCATGACTATCTCAAAGAAGGAAGAGTCTCGCTGATTCTATGATATCTTGTAGCCCCCTGATCTCAGAATGGCTCATCCGTTGAGGTCTTGGTGAGGTCACCAGGAGGTCATTTGAGCCGTCCCATCTATCCCATTGGTCGTGTACCCAAGGGCTAGGGTGGGTAAAGTGGGGATTGGGTAAGGATATAGATTCCATATCAGATGGATGCCACGACGCAGACACTTGCTTAGCGCACGTATCCAACAATAATCCATGCCCAAATCTCCTCCTCACATCAGCTATCGTGGTACTATCCAGAGGCACCGAACAAGAGCAGTGGGCAAAGCTGCACAATTTGGTGAATGGCAAAAGTCAAAATTTGACAGTTCTCGTGGCGTTGACAGTTTTGATCACTGTCATCACCCCGGTTCATTCTCGGGGTGACCTCGTCTGCGTGGCAAAACGCGTGGCTGAGAGGTGCCTTACTTACGTCGGACAAGGCTTGTAAGTACGAAGTTCGTTAAACCTTGCCGATGGCTGAGATATTAGTCCGTGCGTCGCCGGTAAACAAAACGACACTCGTTCCCATTCAGGACATATCCAAGCATATTCATTATCCATCCCTGGAATTTGGATACGTTGAATTGGTCTTCGACGCAAATGAATAGACGTAACCTGGTCTTTATTGTACGCGAGTCCAAACTACATGAAGGACCATGCTTTGCATGCAGTGGGAATAGCAGGACCATGAAGGGGACGTTGTATTTGATTGTACATAATCAAAATAGTAGCCACTCGCCCCTCATAGGCTCATACGGTGGAACTTCCGGCCGCTGCGCGAGGACCGTGAGTCCTTTGTCAATGGCGAGTGCACTCAGGTGCATTCTCGAGCCAATCCTAGCTGGTAGCGTTGGCCAAGTTCACAGACAAGTTAACAAGTCGTATGGAAACCAGAACACCGGACCAAGCTGAGAAATCGCTTGGGTAAGCCTCGTAGTCTAAACTTGGTGGAGCGTAGGGCGGGTTTCCCGAGGTCTCATCTCAACAGATCTAATCCGGAATGGCGATGGACGAAGGCGCTAAAGAACCGTGGGATGTGAGAGGCCATATGTGAAAAACTCGTGTAGAGGAACGTAGCATCTGCATTGGTACAAACCCATTGGGACCAGCGAGATGAAGACAGGGACAGAAGTATGATGGCCGGGCTTGACGAACTTGCCACCCCAGCATGTTGACGGCCCGAAAACCGTCGTGTCAGGGCCTAGTTATCTACGGAGCCCTCCGCCCTGTGAGGTAAAATTGCATCGATGTTGGGCATCAAAGAGACCAAGGTTCATGCAGGACTTCTACATGAAGTCGTGATGAATTAGCTGTGAATTCCAACGAGAAAATAACATTGATATGTCGAACTGATTGCAGCCAGTCGAGGAGGGTTTACGCTGGTGGCAATGCAAAGTACACTGACCCAGGACCATAAAAAGATAGTGAGAAGGAAATTTGGGCGCAGGCTTGAAAGGGGATACCCCATCCACTGAGCTTGCATCCGCCCTCATTGTATTCTAGCCCAACGGCTTGCTCTTGTGTCACGAGGCCAACCTCCTTTCATGGGCATCGAGTCCACCGTCGACCTGACCTTCAGTTACCCGTGCTGCGTCGGGTTCGTGAGAACACTTATGTATGGAACATCCAAAATTCCGTCGACAGGAGCTTACTGCGTGCACAACTATGAAACAAATCTCCGAGCCCAATCTTAATTCTTGAGTTCCACTAAGCCAGAAAGGTGAGGGCTAGGCCCCGCACAGGCATTTCGGCCTCCGTTCTCAATTCCATTTACCCGAGCGCCTAGTAGGATTGTATAGACAAGTTTTGGAAGGTTTCCAGATCTGCAGACACGGGCGATGTTGTGAGAAAACTTCGTCACCAAAAGGAATCAGAGGAGAGATAAGAGATCGCCAAAACCGAGAGATACCCCCAGTCAACTCAAGACGGTGTAAATGAACCGTCCCCCAAAGCAGATGATGAAAAAAAAACCCACTATTTGTGTTCCCAGTAACTCTCTGTTACTATTAGACCGCTTGGTACTATGACTCACCAGGGCTGGGCGGTCGGCCTTCTGTCAATGCCATAGGTCGAAAATTGTCCAAATCTCGTCTCAATTAAGAAGGATTGTAATGGTCGGAGAACAGTAGCAGGTGCTATTTGGACGTGAGCTGTGAGTTGGACGATGGGCAAGCTCACCGTGCACTCTGCTAAGTTTCAGTCAGCCGGGCGGCCCGCCAGTCAGCTTTCTCACGGTGCCTTGCTCGCTGACGGTCAACGTCAGCTTCGCAAACTCCTTCCCTCTCGACAATGAACCGATACAAACCACCATGCTAGACGACTGGTCAACTGCTTCTCAAAATGACATTATGCGTATCTATCGCTCGAAACGAGACGCAGCTCGCGGCACTGTTCAGTCGAAATACAACATTCTCGGGTTCATATCCTCAGGAACTTATGGGCGCGTTTACAAGGCTCAGAGCCTCGACCAAGAGGGAAAGATACACGCAATAAAGAAGTTCAAGCCGGACAAGGAAGGAGATGTTATCACTTATACCGGAATAAGCCAGAGTGCTATTCGAGAAATCGCAGTGAGTCACTGTCTGCTTATTATCGAACGTCTCTGATCGCATACAGCTGAACAGGGAAATAAACCATGACAATGTTGTTGCATTGAAGGAAGTGATTCTGGAAGACAAGTCGATTTACATGGTATTTGACTATGCTGAGCACGACTTCCTGGTGCGCACACTGCGTTATCGTTCGCGATTCAGATGTTCACGCAGTTGAATAATAGCAAGTCATTCATCATCATTCCCAGACGCTTCGACACCCGATCTCGACACCCGTTCTGAAATCTCTTATCTACCAGCTCATAAACGGCCTCATCTATCTCCATTCTTGTCACATACTTCATCGAGATTTGAAGCCAGCAAACATCCTCATTACTTCTAAAGGGGTGGTGAAGATTGGAGATCTCGGTCTTGCACGACTCATATACGAACCATTGCAACCTCTGTTCATAGGCGACAAGGTTGTAGTAACAATCTGGTATCGTGCACCCGAGCTTCTTCTTGGTGCCAAACATTACAACAAGGCCATTGACTGTTGGGCTGTCGGTTGCGTCATCGCCGAACTTGCAAGTTTGCGTCCAATCTTCAAAGGGGAAGAAGCGAAGCTCGATTCCAAAAAGAACGTTCCGTTCCAACGGGATCAATTAGTGAGAATTTTTGAGGTCCTTGGTACGCCTGAAGACGCAGCTTGGCCTAGTATTGTGGACATGCCAGAATACAACAACATGAAGAGGTTGGATAGGTGAGACCCTTCGCGAGTTTGAACGTCAGTCTATTGAAATGTGCTATAGGTTCCCTTGCCGGCTACACGACTGGTGCCAATCTCGCATCCGCTCAGCCACTGGTTATGACCTCCTGCGCCAGCTCTTTTCGTACGATCCAGACAGGCGGCTCACCGCTAAAGTGGCTTTGCAACATCCATGGTTCAAAGAGGATCCGCTGCCTACTTGGAAGTATGATCGTCGACATTCTTCTTTCTTCTTGATCTCATGTGAACTGTAGTGCCTTTGAATCTGCCGGCGCTCATCAAATACCGCCTCACCGCCGGATAACCCAGGACGATGCACCTTCGATGATGCCGGTTCCAGCACAAAACAATTCCCATCCTCACTTGCTGGGAGGTGGAGGAATTGCAGGACCAGGCGCACCTTTTGCACAGGCGCAAACCTCCAAACCCGGAAGCTCCAACAGCTTCGCTAGTGTCAGTGGTGGTGGTGGGGTCTACGTCGCTCAACAGCCTGCAGGAAGCACGGGACGGGGCCAGGGTGCCCGAAAGAAACCGAGACACAATTAGGTATACTCGGTTTGTCACATGCATTGACCTCACTTGAGCTACATACGATTCGTGTGTATCTAGCTTCTCTCCATCATTTGATCGGCAAACTTGAAATTCCTCGAGTTCGTTGCAAACTTGCCAGCTCTCCTCGCGTGCAAGTGGTGTTGGGTGTCTTTCGTGGTAAGGACTCATAACAAGATACAACGTTGCAGTGGATCTCGACCGGCTTGAACTTTTAACACCCGCATGCATTCTCATTCGACAGCAGTGGTGTTCACGAGTTCGTGGAGACTATCTCACTGCGCCTGGTAAGCAGAGCGCGCACACTGTCCGTCAATTCTCCCCGATTTACTTGAAACTGATTTGAGTGCATTCTAGGCTCTAGCCGAGATTAGAGTTTCAAAGAACTGCGTAACGGTCTGGGGTGCTAACTTCCCTACGGTATGCTGTGGAGCATCACACTCTCCCGTCGACAGGTTTTCCTGGTTGCGTGTGGACAAGTTGTCTGGGTTTCTCAAACACAAACTGGAGTTGAACGTCCAGCGTTGACCGTCGCTTGTCCTTTCCAAAGTCCGAGACTCGCACACCATATTCTCAGGCTGTCGAGGTTTACGACAGATACATACTCATCATACCTCTCTTCGGCTTAGTCGCGGTGTCGACTCTGAACTGGCCACTTGGAGGTAAGTCACAGTGGCCCAAAGTGAGCCACAATCTTGCTGCACATGATTGCCCTCCCCCAAAATTGAATGATGTGGAGTAGAGTGGCGCGACCCTCACGACCTCGGGAGAATCCGGACTCAGAAGAGATACACAAGCCCACCCTTTCGGCGTTGCATCAGGTTGTATCTATGTTATCGCCCCGTGCGTTGAAGTGGTGATTAGACGAATTGCACCTCATTATCGGAATTCTCGCAACAGGACACAACATACATGAACTGATGACCGCGTCAAAGCAGCGTGTAGCAAGGGTATAAAGGGGTGCATCCTCGTTTCAAACACCACAAATACCTGACTCCCTTCGTTCTCAAACTGGGTATTCGTTCGTCGGTCTTCGCCAGTCTTCACCTCGCCACCACAATGTTGTTCTCCGCTGCACTCGCAAGCGCTCTTGCCACCACCGTCCTTGCCAACCCGGTAAAACGTGCAGCTGACCAGCTGACGGTCAAGGTCACTGGCCCTTCCTCAGAAGCTGTTGAGTCTATCGACGAACTCAAATTCACGGCCGAAGTCACCAACAACGGCGCGGAAGCAGTCAAAGTCCTCAAATACGGGACGATCCTTGATGCGTTGCCAACTCGCTCGTTCACTATCACCCAGAATGGAACTAACATTCCATTCGTTGGTGCCAAGGTGAGTAGGCACTACAGATTCAATCATCTCTCCGCCTCATGCTTAGCATCCGGTATCACGTTGTATAGCTTTCGGTTGCTCTGAACAACGACAATGCCTACACCACTATCGAAAGCGGCAAGACGGTCACGATATCGCACGAAGGTTAATAACTCTACAAACTACCGGAACCTCGGACTAAAAGATACCAATAGTCTCCTCCCTTTTCGACTTTGCAACTGCCGGACCGGGTACTTTCTCCTTCACGCCCATTTCTGACTTCCGAGTGGCTGGCGACCAGAAAGCCTCACATCCCGCTCTGATGGCCGAACTCTCCTCGTCTTCCAATATCATTGAGGTCGAGGTCAAGAACGTAGCAAAGAGGGAGGTCAAGCGTGCAGTCACTGAATGTGCCGACTCTTCGAAGAAGTCGTTCATCGAGGCCAGGTATGTCCCAGGGATTACGATGCTATCGGGAGCCATCAATGAACTGATTGATTTAACAGCTACACCGAGGGCAAACAACTCGCCAGCATCACTTCGCAGTACATCGGATCGGCCGGTGCAAATGACCAACTATTCACCAGCTATTTTGGAAGTAACAGCCCCAGCTCAATTGCCAACGTCTACGACGACGTTGCGGGCGAAACCGGCAATAGGCTGTAAGCCTTCGCATTGTACCGCTCCTTTCAGATGACTGATCGTCTTCACCTTGAAACCTGTCTAGTCTAAGCTGCGAGGACGCAGCCAATGCTTGCGATGGCAATGTTATTGCCTACACTATCATCTCGACCACCGATGTATGTATTCAGACACACGGGCATGCATCTTCTGAGTATTGAATGTTCACGGCCCCCCACAGATTTACTACTGTGACATCTTCTTCGACGAGGTTCCTCAAAGCCAGCTCTGCGGCGGCACTACTCCTGCTGCTCGTAACGTCCGTGGCGGCACCACACTCCACGAGGTGGGTCCATTTATCTGTTCTTCAACGCGGTTGTCCCTAATGTTTATTCGTACCGTGTAGTTAACCCACGCATTGGACAATACCGACGACGTCACGTACGGGTGCGCCAATGATAAGGCACTTCCTGACGCCCAGAAGAAGATCAACGCGGACAATTACAACGTAAGTGACAAATTTGGTACTTACAGCCTACGATTTATTCTGATGAACTCGTTCTTCCATATCCAGTGTTTCGCCACTGAGGTCTTCGCCGCTCAATGCTGAAGAAGTCGCCGGAATACGCAGAAATCGCCGACGCAACGATGATCTTGGAAGAACAGATAATTTATGCGATGCAAATGTAAAATCCAGTATTTAGTCAACCTGTAATACCCAAACTGGGGAAATGGAATCGTGTACCCTTCAGACATGTGCAACTTCGATGGATGACAACAACCATATGTATATTTGGGGAAACCTCCATAACACAAACTACCCAACGTAAACCCAGTGACGATGATCAGCTACACGACACGGCTCTCTAGTTCAGAGGAATATCAACCGTTGGTCCCAGGTCGTCATCGTCCCCATCGTCCCCGTCATCCTGCCCACTTGGCCTCTCCTTCTCCACCGGAGGTGGCGGAGGCACCTCAATATTCGACGGAGTGACAACCCTCTGCACTGGGTCCGGCGGTGGTGAAGTTGAAGCTTTCAAGGCAGCTTCCCTCAACGACTGGGGTACACTTTCATCCTGACCAACCACGGGCGAAGAAGCAGGCGAAGGGAACTTGAAGTCGCGGTTCATCGTTCCAGTTCTCGACTTCCTCTTATTCCCATTGGACGTGGGGCCATCTTCCGAGGCGGTTAGATCAACCTCCTCTGCTTCACTCGAAGCTTTTGTTTCCCTTACATCTTCCTGGATGGCTTGGCCCGTGAGTGGGCGTCCTCTAGAGGCATCACTTTGACTGGCGCGAGGTGTCGAGCTGGGACTTCCTGACTGGCCTACAAATGTCGAGCCTGGGGGCGATGAGGTTGTTGTCCGGGCCGGCGCGGGCATAGATTGACGTTGAGTTGGACTACGAGGACTTGTTGATGCTTGGGGTGTAGGGGAGTTCGGCGAACGTGAGGACATAGATTGGGGTCGGAACGAATGAGTAGAGGCATTGGCAGGTGGCTCGGCACCAAGGTAGTATTGAGCTATTGCAACCATTCTACGAAACCAAGTCAAATTGGAACGCGAGAGAAAGTGGGAGACACAAAACGCACTTCTTTTCCGCATGACAAGCAAGTATCCAATGTGGTGTCGCGACCGGGATACTCAGCTGTAGAGCTCTCTGATACTCCACTCCGGGTGCGTTACCGAGATTTCCACTAGCTTGAGCACCATTCGGTGTCGCTGCTGGAGTTGTACAGATGAAATGTGTGGTGTCGATCTGGATCTTTTCGCTCCATTTCGCTCCCATCTCTTGTAACGCCATCTTCGCATTCTCCAAAAGCACTTCATCCTGAACGGTACCAAAGCATACAGAGATACCGGAGGTATCTGTCATGGTGTGTGTTCTAACGCGAATGACGTTGGAAGGGTAGGTCCCGGCTGTGGTTCGAAGGATAAGTTGGAAAGTGTATTCGGAGTTGATGTCGAGGCCAGAGAGCTTCGTCGATGTATTGGTCATAGGTGAAGGAATAGCTGCCAGACGTTGACCATTCCTGTAAATGTCCAGCGAGCGCAGTTTCGCCGTGGCAAGCTTCAATGGAGGCCATTCGAGAGTGACTGAGGTTTGAGTGACATTTCGAAGCTGGATGCCGAGAGATGTCAGTATATTCTTTCGAGTGGTATTCGTATACAACTCACCTGAAGATTCGGAGTCTCGGGTGTCTCTACACCAAATGCATCGACAATATCATTTTGGAGAGCCCAAAAGTCTGCGTCGCGACGTTTCTCCTCCGCGTGATTTTGATGAACCGCAATGTTGACGATAGATCCAGTTGTTGCACCAGGAGGCAGTAATATCGAAGGGAACTCTATGAGATGGGCGCGTTCCCCGAGCAATATCTAGCAGGTGCACGGATGAGCATAAGGTAATTCATTTCACTTGAGAAATCATACAGCCATGCCCGCATCTAAGAGGACGATAAGTAGAGGTCAGGCCAGAGCGATTTTTCACGTACCGAGCTTGCCAACAGTGAAGGTGAAGCTTTCTCCAGACTTGCTCATCGTGGTAGATGGTGGACACGTCGCGGACAGCACGGTGGACAACGCTGGACCTCCAACGCGATGGAAGTAGAAATTTATTCACACGATTGCCGTTCAGACTTATCCTCACAAGAATATGTATTGAGGCGACTCTTTTTATCGTACATTTACATTCGGGTATTTTACATCTTCCTCCTCTCTCATACTCTGTCCTACAGCTCTACCGAATGGGGTTTAGAGCCCTGACAGCACGTGAAGAACGTTTCCTATGAGTTCAAATCCCTGATCGGGGGGATGCTGAACTTGCCAATGTAACCTCTCAAAGCATTGAAAAGGGAACTACTGTACATTTTGATAACCGTCCGGGGCTAAAATGTTCGTTTGGCACTTACACCTGAGTATCTGCAAAAATCTTGCTGAAGATGCCAAAGTTCTCGTTGCCCGGAACACTATAGATTGCGAATGTGACATTGCGGAACCATCCCTTGAATTCGTCCTCCAGCAAAATGGAGCGCATTTCCTCAGCGACCTGTTGAGAAGGACATGCATAGGCGCCGCATCCCATTGCACCTTCGAATGGCAATGGCTTAGTACAAATCCCGACGTGAAAATGAACAGAAACTTCATACCAAGAACGACACAGTCCCTCCCGTTGTGCGCAGCCATCCTGTATACCAGCCTGATCTTCCCTCTCAAATCGTTCAGTTGACCCTTATCAGCGAAACGTGTTCCGTCTGACGACAATTTTGGGCCACGCGGGGCTGCGACGGTGATGACTCCGACTATGCATCGTTCCTCCTCCGGTAAATCGACGCAGTCATGGTCCAAGTCGTCCTTGAATACGACTACGCCAGGTGAGAACAACCCAGCGACACTTCCTGGACCGGTATTCGGCCATGGATAGTAGCTTGGCTTCAGTGTCGCAAAAAGAGTCGACGAATAACATAGAGCTTCTTCCTAGAGGGGCATCAGACCAGAGACAATGGATTCGTTAGCACCCGTACCTGAGTTTTGCATAACGATTGATCCCAGCCTCCGCCTGGCAGTTCATCACTTGCTAAATTCAGGACAGCAACCTTTCCATCCGCAGCATCTGGGAAACGTTTGATAATATTCCTGGCTGCTGTATAAGAATCCGAATTGACAAGCTCGACGGGGCTGGGTGGGTGGTTCGGACACGATGCCGGATCGAGAGCAGGGAGCTGATCACCGATGAAGGTAGAGTCAAGAGCAGCTCCTTTGGGACTGTGCTGAGCAACTATAGCCTCTGAGCGTGAAATCGTGTCCTTGGAAATAAAGTAACGAGCACGACGATCTGGGGCCATGATGGTCTTTGTCAAAGGTGCTGTACCATCGCTTGGGCGCTCTAAATACCGTTTTGAGTCGAAACGTTGCGCTACGTCAAAGCTGCGTTGGAGGCGCCGAGCCGGGCATACCGGCAATTACCGAACGCCTAACCTACCCTTGCCATGCACAGTGCACTCACCATAGTGTATGCCTGTGAAGTGATATCGATCCGTGCTGCCTTTGAATTTGCGCGACCCGTGCGATAAGGTATTTGAAGCATACTGCGCTCATTACTGGGTTGCTTCACAGGGTGGTGAATTGATGCATTGGTCGGGGGATGTGCTGTCGAAACGTACTTGATAAAAGGTGAACGAAGATTTGGGACTTGGCCATAGGTCTTTTATATACTGTACCCTAGCCCTGTAAAGGTACTTTGCCACCGGAACCGTGAGCGGCTACAATCATCGATGAAAATTTCGAAGTCCGAATCGAATATCGATGAATCTTTACTCCAGACCACCATCATCCTCTCACCACCCTTCAATGGCGCTCCTTTCTCAATAATACCGTTCTCCCATCGCTCTGCCCGCACTTCTCGACCGACACATATTTCGCACGGAATCCGACGCAAACCGCTTGACATTGACAAGTCTGGAGAAGATGCGGGAGATTACTGGACGTTCTGACATATAGACTGTGCGGGTATACCATATGATGAGCGCGTCCACTTCAGTACTAACTACATTCAGTTACCCCGCTTTGTAGATATTGTAACCATTCCCACTCAAGATTCCGTACTCGGACGAGCGAGTATCGTGACCCGTCATCCCACTACGCCAGCGAGTCCCTCGAACCGTTTTCAAGCTCTGCGTTCCTCAGTTTCTCGGTTTCTGTGTTCCTCCTATCATTTGAAATTCCAATTACCACTCTTTGGACCTGCGTGGTTTATCCTCGAGGCACATGATAGGACTGGTCGGCTTGGGAGATAAAGACGGTGAAATCATGGATGATGGATAGGACAGTGGAAAGAACATGATGGAAACAATCACAAGCTTCGTAATCCCACTCGCGACAGTTACAGCTGGCTGAGAGAGCGGATCCTTCGAAGCCATATACGGTGCTACATTGTAACCCAAGTAAGTTATATACCCCTGATTAGCACTTGTAGTCCATTTAACTAACATAGCCCCCGATTCTCTCTTGTCAAGGGACCTCTACCTCCTACACCCCTCAGGCGGCTCGACACTCACTCCGACACCTCAATGCCGTTCATTTCTCGCAGACGTCGTGACTATATTGCCCGGGAAACAGTTCGTCGGTCGTTAGGGTTGGTCTATGAGCACTCCAAGGACGGAGCCAGTGCATTCTCAACGTTCATCCCAGAACAACTACCCCCTCTCGACCAAGTCGACTGTCCGGATCCTTTTGGTTGCCCTGTACCGGTGGAAGTGGTCAACGCGGATGCATTGGTCACCGCCAGGAAGATCATGAGTCTTGATGAGGAAGAGGCCAGTGGGAACGTTGCAGTTTTGAATCTTGCCAGCGATATCAGACCAGGTGGGCTGTGGCATGAGCACGACATGGAGATCCGACAGGTGTGTAAACACAGGCTTTTCGGTGCTAGTTCTGTTTGGTCTGACCATCACGTGCGTGTTGCTATAGGAAGATAGCCTTTGCTATTCCTCAACGCTATATATGACGCTAAAGGACAACTATTATCCCATACCTAACGTCGGCTTTGGGTCAACTGCCGGGATCTTCTCACCGGGTGTAGTCATCTTCCGTGATCAACTCGACAACGCCTGTGCAGACCTACCTGTCGAACAACGGCGTGTTGTCTCCGTCATATCAGTCGCTGCGCCACGGTGGCCAGCATTATCAGACAACGGCATGTCGCTGAGAAGAAGGACCGACCTGGAAGACCTGAGGGAGAAGATCCGATTGGTGTACAGGATGGCCGCACATTATGGAAAGACTCACCTGGTACTCGGTACGTGTGATCCATTCTCAGTTTGTATTGTTCCCGCAGTACTGATTCTTCGTGTTGCTGTGACTTAGGGGCTATGGGGTGCGGCAGTTATGGTTGTCCGCCGACACAGATTGCGAGCGAGATGCGGGACATTCTTCTGGAACCCGAGTTTCGAGGGTGGTTCAAGAAGATCGTCTTTGCAGTCTTGAGTACCTCTCATTTAGGATCTGGAAACTATGAGGTTTTCCGGGATGCATTCCAGGGTGTACGGATATGACGAGAGGGTTGGAGACTCAGAGGACGTTGTATCATTATCACCGCTGTCACGATCTATCACGTTTTGTATGTGTGGGTGTAGATTACTAACTTATTTCTATTTTTTTGTGGTTACTCAGATTTTTGGAAGCACCTCAAGTTGCGTTCACGGCAAACCCGATATCACTTGCTCATTCTCCCCTTTCTCTCGCTCTCGATTCCTTCCAAGCTTAGCATGCCTTCAGGCCTGGCGTGCAGTCTTGACCGACCTACCGGAGCGCTCATCCTGCTGAATCGCACGTTCATATCTATATTCCTGTCAGATTACTCGTTTAGACAGGCACATCTGTCAAAGAGTCAGCCCTACTTATAACCGTGGTCATGGGCACCTGGTATTTATCTAAAAACAGTCCTTGTCAGCGTTCACCCCCGTTCTCCCTTCCATCATGGCCCCCATGACATACAGATGCGATTCTTGTTCTCAAGAAATACTTTCGACCAATCCTCGAGCTCACTGTTTGGTGTGCGATGATTACGATCTTTGTGCGAATTGTACACTTGGGGAACGGTTTTCGGGGACGCACACACTCGAACACGGAGTCAACGTGTTCAAACAAAGTGGAGGAGGAGAGGAGCGACCGTTATTAGCGGAAAGAGTGTCGTTGAGCTTCGACCAAGGATATGCAGCATCCTCGTCTGCCATATCAGCATCGCCAACCTCTGCTTCACGCCCGACGCTGAATCCGCCTCCCTTGCCTCGACGGCGATCGGCTATTATAACTCCCCCAGTGACCTCCCGACCGCCACCTCTTCCACCAAGACAAGCGAGTGGTTCTTCCCGAAACTCCTTGCCATCCTCACCGCAGCCAAGCAACAATTCTGATGCGAGTGCCAATTCGTCGCCGTCCTCTTCGACCCACACTTCGCCCCAAGTTCCCGCCCCCCGTTCACCTCCCCACCCCCACCCATCTCACTCTTACACGATGCCAACCCCACCACCGTCCCAGCCCCGACCTGCTCCGCGACGCGAGGCAACATTATTACCAACATTCGAGCAGGCAGTGACATCGTGGGGACCATTTTTCAACGACGATATGACACCGACCGCGGTGTTCAGCGAATTGATGGATGATATATTCACCTACTTGGATTCCAGAGACACCGGACATCTCCTTCCTGAGGTGTATTCCAAGTTCCTCGACGATCAAGGATATTTGAAGCACGAGAATGCTTGTACGTTCCTATATCTGTTTTTGTCCAGTTCTCCATTCGATCTCGGATCGTTTCACAGGGAAAAACGCACTTGAACCTCAGCCGATGCTCGGAGTCCCACAAGAATATATGGCAGATAAAGCACTCAAGAACGCCTTTGATCTCTTCTCTATCGACCACATCATCAGAGAACGTCCGAAGGAATCCACCACGACTTGTATCAATCCACTCGCTGCCCAATTTCAAGGACTCGGTATCAACTACGACCCATCTTCTTCTCCAGCGGCGTCTATGGTCGGCTCAAACGGGCTCATGCCGCTCCTGACGCGTAAAGGATTCATGGATATCACTTCCGTCGAGGTGTTGTGTGATCCTTCAAAAGAGTGGGGGAACCTGCGCAGGGTGATAAAACTCTATTCGAGTGCCGCCAACGCTGGACCGATGGCGAAGTATCGGGAGCGCCCTGAATTACCGAGGATCGTGTTGCCTGAGATGCCTGACTCGAGGATGCTAGACAGGGTGAAGAGAGTCACGCAGTTTGCGAACGCGAAGGCTAAGAACGAGCTTGATGCGGCGCGTACTATGACGAGTCTTATGGCGCAGGGAAGACAAAACGCGGTGGATTTGATTGGAGATTATCGCTATGAGTATAGGTATTATTGATGTAGGGATGGGGTTTCTGAACTGTTGTATCTATCGATGAAAAGGACGTTTCTGCCGCTCAGCTACCCCGACAATCATACTTGGAATGTGTAGTGAAGCCGAATTGCGGTCCGAAATCCTTAATTTAGACCACAACCACCAGCACAATCTCTCATGACAAATTCCATCTCCTTTCGTTCCTCATGAAAGTCAATAGATACCTCATGAGGGCTTGAAAATGGCTAACTCCGATAGATTGAAGAACCCACAATTCAGTATGGGAGGTTGATAAGGCCAACGGCGCCTGCTGATCGTCACTCTCTGCCACGATGACCAAAGCCTCCTACACCCTGGTTGAACTCGACAAACCAACTGGTAGCTTTCATATTGCTGATTACCTCACTGATTTATGTTGCACTGATTCACCCTATCTCAGATGAGCAACTCGATGAACTAGCGACGCTCCTCCAAACGGCATTCCATTCCGAGGATGGTACGCACATAGTCTTTCTACAGGCTCTAGTGTTGACCGGCCTCATACGACCCCCCAGACCGCAGTGTAATCGCAACTTTAGCAGGTGGCACCGGGAAGGAAGAGAAGTTTCATAGATCGGTCATAGCAGCTGGAAGGGTCGTGGTTGCGATGAAAGACGAGAGCGATCAGATCATCGGATGCGCTATCTGGTACAAGCCAAAAGAAAACGAGGAACACCGGGTGAACGAGAGGTGTGTCCAAGTCTTGAGCTTGGATTTCGACTTTGCTTTTCGTGACCGTATTTCCAAAAACTAACGCCATGCAGTTTAGAACCTGATCCCCACGACGCGCCATGGCCCGACCTAGTGAAATGGAAGGAGAGTGCGGTAAACTGTCTACGTTCCCTATAGCTTCGAACATCTCCCAGCTCACTCTCCGAAACAGGCCAACTTACTGAAAGAGAAGGAGTCGATCAGTCCAAACGTGAAACAAGTCTCTCTGATGACCGCGTTGTGAACTGAACACGTTTTCCAGGGTGACCGCGTTGCGCCTTGGTATCTCAATATGATTGCTGTCCACCCGGAATACCAAGGTCTCGGTATAGGCAGGGCTCTTATTGAGGATGCTCGGAGAAAGGTGAGGTTATCTCACGGTGCTGAATGGGTATCACGTCGAGGAATTCATGATAGGCATCACAGTCCAACGGGGCCGAAATTTCTCTGCATGCCTCCAATGAGCAGAATGTATGGGGACCAGATCATCCGTAACTTGTTTGAATGCCGCTCATTCGTCTCTTGTAGGTCCGGTTTTACAACAAGCTTGGCTTTACGTTGATAGAGAAGACGCATATTCGAGGGCCTTACGGGGATTTCACTTACCACCTCCTTGTAATCCCTTCGGCCTGAAATTAAGGATGTTAAGCAGATGGCGCTCCATGATCTGCGACTTGAAAACGGCTAACAGAGATCATCGACAAACTTTCAAGTGACAAGTCCTCTGATTTACTTCGATCAAAACTGCATTTAGTTCACTCGGCTCATCTAAACAGATTTGGCATCATCCATCATGCCCAGCCGTCGACGCGCACATTGATGTCCGTCTCTTTTGATCGTGTCCTACAGTGACAACACTCCTGGATATATAAATGGCGAGGGCAATGAATTGAACCGGTAGGCTTGGACCTCCCCCCATTCATGACAATGTCGCCCTCGAACACTCTTTTCCGTTCTCTTCTCCTTCTCGTCTTATCCTCAGTGACATTAGCAGAGATAATTCCTCTGGTAGGAAGATCTCCGGGATACGCACCTCATTCTAGAAGACAACCTTTGGAAGGAAGGGCTTTTGGCAACGGTAGTGTTGCGGTGTTCAATCAGGGAAACTTGCAATATTCCTGTAATCTAACGATTGGAGGTCGCGAGTATAATGTGATTGTCGACACTGGCAGGTACGTGGTGACTTTACCTTTTGTTTGGAAGGCAGCTTCATACTCATGCATCTTCCCCTCACGTAGTAACGATCTCTGGGTGATGGGGTCAGTGGGTTTCTCGGGCTCGGCTGGTATCGAACTGCTTCCTCATGCTGGTCCAATAGCACGCCACCAACCACCGAGACAACCGGAATTTCTGCGAGTCTTGCGTACAGCCGAGGCGTCGTGAACGGCGGAATTAACACTGCAGACATCGCATTCGATAACTTCAAGGTTGCCAAGCAAGCTTACCGTGCGCCCTTTGTTTCCCTCGCGATCGATTCCCGTCGCTAATTCTCGGAATCTGTAGTCCTCGCAAGTCAGTCCAAAGATGTTGGTATTACAAACGGGAACGGGATACTGGGCATCGGTCCTAGTAACTCATCCAACATCCTCAACAAGTTGAACAGCTCGAAAAACACGACCGTGGATGGACTACCGTTGATGGATCGTATCTTCCGACAGAACATGAATACCCCGAATTTCATGACACTTCTTCTTTCGCGATCTCAAGATGAGACGGTGTCGAGGGTTCCACTACTTGATAATCACCCTGGGCTTTTGACGATCGGAGAAACCGTTCCGGAGTACAAGGAAATTCGAAATATGCCAAAGCTGAAGGGTAAGGGGTCCTTTCCATGATCACTGTCGATAGATCCGTTGATCTTCATCCAAACCCATTAGTTCCTATTGACCCACTCGGCCAGCAGCACTGGCAAACGTTGCTCGACTCGAACGGTATAATTGGGCCTGACGGCAAGCCAATACAGACTACGACCGGTGTTCCTGAACCTCGAGAGGGAAAAGCAGACCAACTCCATGTCGTGTTCGATTCAGGCTTCTCGATTCCTCAGGTTCGTGGCACACGTATGTATCTTCTTGCCACCTATAACACTCATTGTGTTCGCTTCAGCTTCCGAAACCCATTCTCGACTCTATTTACGGCAGAGTTCCAGGAGCAAAGTATATGGACACGGAGGGGCTCTACAGTCTCCCGTGCGAATACGAACTGAATGTCACCTTCCTGCTGGGAGGCCGAGAGTATCCAATTGCCCCGCTTGACCTGTCCATCAACGCGACACTAGATGACGGTACCAAGGGATGTTTCTCCCATGTAAGTTACCTGTTTGGTTCCCCGGGATGTCTGGTCTGTTAACCTCAATACCCCACAGTTCCAAAAGGCGCCGGACAACATCAGGGACTTTGGCTCGATAGATGCGATATTGGGAATGGCTTTCTGTGAGTGATTGAACTCATCCACCTGAGTATCATTACCTGACCTTTGTTCCCAAGTGAGGAATACCTACATGCTCATCGACTTTGGCGACTTCGTTGGAGGATCTGGCGCTAATGTCGCTGACCCTTACATCCAACTCCTCTCAACTGTCGACAAGACGGCTGCGCATCGCGATTTCGTCAATGCTCGTCTTGGGGGCGTGGATACCACTGGTTCTCAAGCTCCGTTGACTGGGTCTTCTTCAACGAATGGTGGCAACAACGGTAATGGCAAACAAGACGACAAGAACAGTGCAGGAAAGGTAGTCGGATTTGGGACCTCGTGGGCATTCTTGATTTTCGTAGTTCTGGGCGTTGTAGTAGGAGCCTAAAGAAACCAAGTGCTGCGGTGTAAACCAAGATACCCTCAGCGATCACATTCGACATGCCACGGACTAGGGGGTTGTTGGACAACATCATTCAGCCAGCCAGGTATCAGAATCTGGAAACACGCTTCTTGGGGGTAACACCGAGAACTGATAGCTAGGACTAAGGATTGTAAGAGCTATTGATCACCATTCTCCCTGACCAATGCGGGTTTGTACTGGAAGAAAAATCTTATCTGTCGATTGGCAATGGTCGGCGCAAAAGGACGGAGGCTTGAGAGAACGTAACGAGTCCCAACAGGCGTCGATATGCCCCTAGAAGTTGCGATGTGGTTCTTCCGTGGCAGGGTCTTGATGTTTCTCAACCAAATGTGAAGATGAGCCTCAGTAGGCTAGGGGAGGTCCTGGGAAATGCCATTTCGAGACGGGGGAGAACCCAGTTCTGATCCACCATCCCATCCAGCTCGTGCTATTCCGATAGGTGGCTCTGACGGCAGAGAGCTTAAGTAGAAACCCCTTTCTCTGATTTGAAGTTCCTGAGCGCTGTGACAGAAAAGAAAAGAACTGATGGCAATGCTGATGCAAGAGACGCTTGATCATGAACGACAGGACAACGTGGGAACCTTCCTAATTGAGACCATAATCTGATCACGTGAGAGGCGCGATGTGGCAGTTGTTTTGGCGTGTTTTCCGATGCACGCTTGAGTGTCGAGTTTGCTTCGAAGAGCAAACAGGCCGCTGAACGGCCATGGCTCTGTCTCAAGAGAGTTCAACTTCCAGTCTGGCACTGTCTGACATTATTCACACTAACACCCTCTCTCCTGGACCTCCCACCGCACTCAGACCTCGAGCCTCGGAAGCAACACGAAATGTTCAATCGTCCCCAGAGAGATCTGGTTCCCCGGAGCCACTTCGAGAAGAGGAGTTGGACAGTTATCGCACTAGGATACGTGAAATGGGACTTTTGTCTGGGGCTAGTGATATGGTGTCTTCTCGAGAGAAGGAGCTGTCGGAAATGGTGAGCTTTCATTCGATAGAATGTTTGATGTTGCAAGTAACACCGATCTGTGCTCACAGGTTTTGAGGCTGATTGAAGCGCCGAGGGCTGACTCTACTCAGCTCGAAAGGCAAGCGACATTGATATCGCAACTGACGGCGCAACGGGACTTCTTGACACAGTTCATTGCGGACGAGAGGGCACGGATGGAATCTGAGAGAGATGGGTGGGAGAGGGCTGCAGAGGCTCTTATTGCACAACACCAGCGAAGTGGGAAGAATATTTACCACTCGAGGCAGGATGTGAGTTCTCCCTTTACCATTGATCGGATCGACGTGACCTTTTGGGGTTGTGTAGGAGCTGGAGCGTCAATGCTTGCTTTACGCGCAGGATAACGCGGAACTCCGAAATAGGGCGAGTACTAATACTACTTTGGCTTTGAATGTCGCGACTAACTTGGCCCTGTGTCATTCAGGAGTACGAAACGCGTGCGCGGCTGTCAGCTCTTGAAGGTGAACTCTACCGACTGAAGCCAATGCTCATCATGCATCCACAACCTTCATACAACACTCTTGCCCCGAATTCTTCCTTTTTGGGAGCACTACCGTATCCTTCTGCGACGGGTGCAGTTGCCCTGAAGGAATCGCGGGACAAGACAGCCAAAAAGAGAAAGCGAAACAAGGAAGCGAAAGCAGCGAGGGCTGATGAACCGAGTGACGGTCATACTGCACCAGGCATTGGCACTAGAGATGGACCTGGGATAGACAGTGCGAGTCAACCGCCTGTTCCAGGTCCCTCTTCTGCTGCGTCTACCAGCACTATACCCCAGTCAAAATCGAGTCTTTTCCAGGATACCCAGCGGTCGTCCGCTCCATCCATATACCAGCATTTACTCCGCAAGCCTTCCAATCAACCAGACGGATCCGCCAACACCTCAAATGCTCAGAAGTCGAAGCGTTCCAAATCCCCGAAGCGGTACACTACCATCACCTCCGATGCGCGGTCGGAGCACTTTCTTCTTGCCGCCCGTAGACTTGGTCGTGAAAGGGCTAACGTCGTTTCTGGCCTGATCAACGCGAAGACGGAACGCGACCAAGAGAAACATAAGCAAGCCAAAGAGGAGATGGAGCGGGAGAGGCAAGCGGCGGGTTTCACCGGCTACTATCGGAACCCACAGTCTATCCCCAGCACTGGAAGGAAAGGCAAAGGAAAGGCGCCATCCACGTCTACCCCTGCTAGGACGGGACCGGTTTCCTATGCCATTCCTGATCCTACGACTCCCACCCCTACTACTCGTGGCAGCCCGTCAACACCAAAGAGGGCATCCGCGGGCTCTTTGCCGAGCGTCCAGCTCTTCCAGCATCCGGGGAATACTCATGCTGCCTATATGTTTGTCCCGAACACAGGCATAATTGGGTATCCGCACATGCAGACACCACCTGGAGCGGTCAGGATACCCACTGTCGTCGGTCCCATGAATCAGCCGTCAGTGACCTCCACGGGCTCTGCACACAAACCCTCAGTCCCTCCTTCTCCGTCCCCCGCTTCGATTTCTGCTCCTCCGCCCCCTGCTGGGAAAACTCAATCTTCCTCTCCACAAGTTCGGGAATCTGTTCAACCCCGACGACAACATCGGAAGAACATGGAGCACGATTCCTCGCCTAATTCACTTGCGGCTGCTATCAACCAATCGATGGATAACAATGGTAGTGGCGGCCCCTCTCAAGTGAAGACTCCCCTTGCTTCTTTGTTGAGTGCCGCACAGAGCATGATGGAGCAAGGTGGAGGAGCTGGGTCTTCCAAGGATAAGGACCTGTCAAACGGGAAAGGTGGGAAGAGGAAAGCTTCAGGTACGACCAGCCAGCCTGAAAGTCCGAATTCAAAGAGGAGGAGGGTGAATTCCTCAAGCAGTGCCACCGCAGGCGGCAGCGCTCGGAATTCGGGGAAGAGAGTTCGGAGCGCGCTAGACGTCCTGGCTGATCAGGCTGCAGCGCACAATCAGGATGATCAAGCAGGTACTGGCAAGGGGAGTGCCAAGGCCAAGGCGAAGCCAGCAGAAGCCGACGCACCAACAGACACAGAGGATGCTTTAGAGACAAAGCAAGGCTTACCACCGGCGAGAAGGTCATCACGGTCGAATAGAGGGAAGAGGAAAGAAGCATTAGCCAATGCTGCTGCTCCCAGGATGATATCTCCCGCGATTAGCCAGAGAGAATCGACGCCTCGGATGATTGCACCACCGGACCGTCAACGCAATACACCATCGTCTGTCACCGGCTTGTTACCTCCTCCTATTATCACACCGACGGGTCCTGCCGCCCCTGCTCCTCCAGTTTTGACCAAGGACGACCCAGCCGATCCTTTGGATGTCGACCAAGTTAGGGAACTTGTGACTCCCCATGTCGCTGACAACAAAGGTTTGCTTAACGGGAATGAGCAGGAGCGTTCGCCTTCAGAGCCTGTCGATGGTCATCAAGAAGACGTTCCTATGGTTTCCCCTGAGGTATCTCAGAGTCGCACTCCTACGATAGGTCACGCGAAGGAGCCGGATGCTCCAAGTCAGACAACCGAGAACACCACCCGGCGTCCTTTACCCAAGGAACCTCCTATACACACGATCCCTGAGCCGATATCGAAAGACAAACGAACATCAGACGCAGACGGCGATACTGATGCGGATGGGGACGCAGATCCAGACGTTGAGATGGAGACGAAGGACCCTGTCGTCGTTATTCCTAGTGCTGCCCCATCTAATAAGACCTGATTGTATCTGTACCTTCTGCAACATCATATTGTTATACCTTCTGCATATCATCACTGTATAGTTAACATAACTTCTATGTATCTGCCTGCTTTATAGTTTTCTTGACTCTGGATTAGGGCAATTTATCGTGCTTTAATGATGGAAGGACTAAATATGTACAGATACAACCCTAATGTTTTTCAATCACGGTGAACCAAGGTCGAGGTCGTACCTTCACAGCCAGTCAGTGAACAACAGTATAACGTGGCCACATGTACTCACGTTGTTGGAATACCGCTCTGTTTGAGACCATTGATCGAACCTGGTTCACCTCCTTGACCAGCGACAGAGCCGGTCCTGGATAAGCGCCGGGCGAGTTCATCAAAACACAGAGCTGACGGAATCGGATCGGGATATGCTTACCGAATTGCAAGAGTTGCGTCCAATAAATCAAGAATGCCAAGGGGGATGATGTCCAAACTTGCAATGGCACCTTGAGTCAATAACACATCGGGAATGACTTCGCTCGCTGCGTCGCCAGCGGCGGGAATCACCAGAGGTTGACTGAAAGTGTGGTTGAACGCCATATATGTTGTTTCGTTGACTCCGGCTGTGCCCGTGAACTGCTCAAGCGTGATCTCTTGATCAGTCGGGTTGGTGGCTACGGGAAAGACGTGTTAGTTAAACGTTAGACAGCCAGAAACGGTTGCGAGTTCAAGTTAGAGGCGAATCAAGCGTACCAACGAAATCAGCCCTTTTCGGCGTGGAGGGTTTGGTGAGAATCCGGATCTGTGGAAGATAGCGATTTAAACCGCTCACTTTACTATGTCTGTGACGAGGGAATCAAGCTGCAAGTCGTCAGTGCATGATCAGGAATCGTAGGGGAGATTCAATCATTAATTTGCTCACCGTTATCACGATATGAATTCTCTCAAAGACAACGGTGGCTTCCGTTCTCACCGCGATCGTCCCGGCGGGATGATTCCCCGTGGGGACTACCGGCACACATTGAGAGCCCAGGGATAAGAGCCCTAAGACCCAGAGCAGCACTACAGAGAAGCGAGAAAGGGACATATCAGAGGTAGAGACGGGCGACGACCAGGTGAGATGCAGCGGATGTCTCGGCCAAAAGTTGCTCGAAACTCCAGTCTTTTATACTCAATTCCTCTATTCGAGGTTCATCACCCCTTCCCGCCTAAAGTCTGCTGTTCATCGCACGCGAACGGCAAGGTAAATCATGAGGCAAAACTGCCATATGCACGAAGCCCTGGCCAACAACAGTTCGCGCTGATGAATTCAAGTTATTCAGCAGTGAGAGAATGACTAGAATGAGCGGCTTCAATCGAGAAGCTCGCCGGGATGATATACTATTAGTGCACAGGTCCAGGGGTTGAACAATTGATGGTCCCACGCGGGCTCGCGTCCCACTGAGAGTCGACAGGTCGCTCAACAATTAAAGCATTTAACGGTTACTCTCGGCGTACACGGTGAACATTGACTCTCGGTTGACACGGCAGTCGGGACTCTTAGAAGCAATACCTATGGTCCTTTCTATCAAGTACGTGTGGCATGTGCGATCCTCACTGATGCCTAGGGTGGTCATCCCTCCAGGTTGATTCGGCTCCAGTCGAGGAGTCATCAGTGATCACGATCACTCGACGCCGCCGTCCCTCTCCATTCCCAATGTTTCCCATTGTTCCTGCGCTTCCTCAAAAGCCCTCCGTACGACATCAGCATGTGTTGCAGTCCTTGGTTCGAATTTGATGTCGAATTTATGCGGATTCGTCACGAACCCAGCCGTATAGCTTTCCTCGTCCCATGGATCAGGCGGCGTGCCTGCGGCCTGAAATTTGAATGCCCAGATCAAGCGCGACAGGGTGATGAACAGAGTGGCCTCTGCAATGTGACTACCTGGACAAAAACGTCGGCCCCATCCAAACAGGTAGCTACGAGAGTTTGGGCCATAAGGCATCAGTCTATGTGCCGCAAAAGCGTATTGAAAACACTGACTGGTCTCGATCCTGCTCAGGTCCACTTCCCCATCTCATGGGCTTCGTCTTGTCGTCGCACACGAACCATCTCTCTGGCTTGAACGCCTTTGGATCGGGGAAGCGTACGGAGTCCATATGTAGCGCATAAGCATTAGCTATGACGATCGACCCTTTGGGGATGAGGTGACCTTTGTAGATCGTGTCTTCGCTTGGTGAGTGAGGAAGGCCTGGGTACGGAATTAGATAACAGACAATCAAAAGAAGTGTAGTGAAGGATACAAACCCAGAGGTATAGCGGGACGACATCGCATCACTTCCTTGATCGTGGCTATCAAGTATGGGAGACTGGGTTCGTCCTCAACCGTCGGTAAACGATTTGGCCCGACAACACTATCAATCTCGTTCCTGACCTTGAAGAAGCGCGTCAGGCCTCAAGAAGTGATCCTCTGGTTGGAAAGAGATAGATACCTTCTCCAGGACTTGGGGATAGCTGAGAAGAAACAAGAGAACTGTCTTGATGGTACAGGCCGTAGTGTCTGATCCTGCCTCGAGTACGTTTCCAGCAGAATAGGCCAACAGCATGTCACGGATCCAACCATTGCTGGTTACACCTTTGCCTGGTGCATCCTCTAAGCCGTGCTCCGAGCGCGCCTTGATATAGTTCCCCACGAAGCATTCAGGTCGGTCGGTGCCATTCTTGTAATCGGAAATGATATCGTTGAGAAAGCCGCCATAGACGCCATACTCCCTACAAAGTGTTAAACATTATAAGAGCGAACGACGGAGAGCAGGGGTTTACTGAGGAGTACCATTCATGTAGTCGTGTGGCTTTCACCCTCCAGGGCGCCAAAAAGTCGGGCAGCCACCTCAATACCGGAAAGACGTCCGCACTAAAGTGCCTTGTATGAATACATCGGTCCAGACATCGTAGACCGAACGACCAGCTCACAGAAAGGCTCCCGGTAAGGCCATGTGTGTGACGTTCACCGATACTTCGTGGATCGCCATCCTAAATCTCCCTTTCAAGGTCTGGTCCCAACGACGAATAATTTGAACGTACATCCTTTTGCTCCCAAAGGCATCGGGAAGCCTTAGTCCGTACATGGTCATCACGGAAATATTGGTGGTCTAGTTGGATTTCTAGGTATCAGAAATGGACCAGCACGACGAAACTTTGGAATGCAGCAACTCACAAGCCTATTTACTAAGGAGTACCAGTGGCGAACAGGGTCTTCTCCATTGTCCGGTATTTTCGTATCCACGCTGGCCTCTTTCCCAAGCATCAGAAGGTGGTATAGCATCATGCAAGACTCTAAGTCCTGGAGAGGTCGGTATCGACGAGATGAACTTGGACTCATAGCAGAATGTAGAGCCTTTCGTATAGACTGGAATCGGGAGAATTGTAAGGGCGTTGTAAATTCGCGGGTACTCTGGCTGCTCACCTTGAATTCTTCCGTCGAACCGCCGATGAATAGATTCGCTGACCAGCACTCATGATGTCGGAGGCTACATGAGGGGCATATCGCTCTGAGAATATCCTGCTTTGCCGGACGAACAAATCTTCGATGACTTCCAAACTGTTCAGTACGATGATATGTTGGGGTCCGACGGTAAGATGAAACACAGGTCCATATTTCTGGGCCCATTCAAGAAACTGAAAAGTTCGATGAGCTCTTGTATGCGAAGTGTATCATCATACTCACCTTGACCCATTGGCGTGACGTTGGTACTTGTAACAAGTTACCGATGAACGGTAGTTTCGCAGGTCCCGGAGGATATGTCTTTCTACTCGCGTATAAGACCCACGCGATCCAGCAAAGCGAGACAAGAAACAAAGGGAAGGAGGTGAAATTTAGTGCACCAAGTACTGAGATGGTGATGGCCATGGTAAGAGTGCTAGAAACAGGCCACTGGCGAGGTGTCGAGCAGTACAGCTTATCCACGGACAAACGGAGACAGTGTCCGAGATAGAGATTCATTTCGGGTTTAGTTGGAAACGACTTAGGTTCCGAATACTTCAAGTACTGAGACCTCAGTTGTCTTGCAGAGTTCGCTTGTCGCCTCAGTTTCGAATAGCGCTTCCCCCGAGCCAAGGCTGTTGTGACCTTCAACTAGCGGGTACTCTAGTCGATAGACTCGCCAAAAAACGTTCCGTTTCCGATAAACAAGGACAGTCTGAACGCGAAGAGACTCGCCTTCACGGTGAAAACCATGAGGTCCGAGGCTGTTGCATCGTCTAACTCCAGACAGAATGATTAAGGAACAGCAGTTATTCGTTCAAACCACCATTTTCGACTTATGAGATCGATGAGGTCAATGCACGGTCAACGATGACTCGATCTCCAGCTTGAATTCGTCAACGATCGAGCGTACCAGGGGAATTCGGGGACTTCCTGGACGGCTGACAAGCCGCTATCAGAAATAATGACGGTGACTAAGATCACGACGCACCTTCCTTGCCTGTAGGCTGTACGGTGAGCATACGTGGAACCTCTTCTCTCTATGAATGTAACGACTGAGGCGACCCCCATTTTTTCCTTGATAAAACGTGGGTGTTTGAGAAAGGACCGCAAATAGAGCAAGGTACGCGTGAGAAAGTCGTATGGTCGCCCTTCCCATCTGGCATCATTCCCCCGGGCCGGTGGTAGCGTAGGACCGCGATTCGCGCTCAAAAAGTCAAACTTCTTGAACCCTCCGATTTCCTGCTCCGCAAATGGGCTGTGATTAGAACCATAGTAAAAAAAGTCCATGACAACAAAGAAAAGTTGTTCGAGTTACTACACATGATAAATGTATTTATATGACGAGGAAAGTCCGTAACCTAGTGAGTGCGATGCAAAGCATGGTGGATAAAGAAAATGAGCGAGAGGGGGGAAAGAGTGTCAACGAACGTCCGCCTAACTAATCACCACTAGACGAGTCCAACAAATGCCAAAGAGTGAAAAACCAAACAAAAATGATGACATGATTGAGACTTCTACGTTTCTGCGAGAATAGAGTCAATAGATTTGTTGAGGAAGTCTTTTCTAGAAGTGAGGTCCGCTTGAGGGAAGCGTGCCGCTATGGCTTCACGCGCGGTTCTGCAAAAGTACATCGTCAGCTCAAGTCACTCAGCTCTAGAGAAAGGATTACTCACTTCTTCGTGACTGTCATCAGGTCCTGGGTGGCCAAGTATTGCCGAAGAGCGGTGAACAGCTCATCGTCGCTGGGGTTTGGATTCGAGCTTGGTGTACTTGGCCCGCCAGCGAACGGATTGACTGTCGTCGCAAGCGAAAAGGTTGACATCCGCTGTTGCGCCGCTGGCATCGCTGGAGGTGCGAAACCACCAGTCATCGAGTGCCCAGATTGAGATCCACCGAAGCTTCCACCTGTCGGCATCATTCCAAAGTTACCCAACATCATGCTCTGCGGGTTCATCGGACCTGGAGGCATCATTCCATACATGCTGCCGGTGTTCTGGTAGGGCATCATTTGGGGCATCATGGGTAAGGCAGGCGCTCCATAATCGGAACCATGCACAGAGCCACCAGCTGGGTAACCACCCATGAATGGCCCTCCGCCGTATTGCGACATAGATGGCTGTTGACCACCACGATGAGACAAGTTGCTGTTCGAGCCCTTGCTACGAAGGTTGGGGTTGGAGGAGTTGTTCATTGTCAAGTTCGTGTCACGATAGTAGTCACCAGCTTGCGAGGCGTTGTGGAAGTCCTCATGCGACTGATGAGACCGTGGTGCACGAGAATGAGGCTTGCTGTATCCAGTTTCCTCGGAGCGGCGAGACGCATTCTCCCAGGCCTCAGCTTCGTATTCTGCGATACAACATATAAGGCGTCTTCCACCAGACCAAAAGTGGGACACGTACCACTGAACTTCTTCAATGGGATCATTGATTCATCGAACTTCTCATCCTCGTTGATGATGACCTTCTTGTCCTTGCCTTCTCCAATCACGAGACGAGTGTTACCCCAACCGAATTCGTCCATGCACCAGAAGGAATAGATCGGTAGGAAGAAACTGTACACTGGATACCTGTTTACGAGCGTGTGAGCCAATTTTCACCAAGAGAGCACTCATGAAAACTTACGATGCAATATAAACCACCATCCAACCGACGAGCATGAATTCACGTTTCAGGATGAAGATGATCGCCTGGGACAAGTGGTCAACGTCTCGACACCTGGAATATAACCATACGACGTACCTGCAGACCGTACACGGCGGCTATCATGATGATGGCAATCATAGGCAAAGGAGCGCTGCCCGTCGCGACGACAATGATAAGGTACACAAGCTACAGGAAATGCGCGTAAGTCACGATTATCTCAAGATTCTTGGAAGAACGACTCACGTAGACGACAGTGGCGGGTAGAATCTACATGGGAATCGAGCGGATCAGTATTGATACAGCGTTTGGAGATTGAAGTGCGACTCACGATAGTACTCAGCAAATCAATGAAGACAAAGATCCTCATCGAAAAACAGCAGAAGCCAAACAACTCTGGTAGCATGACCAACTCGCAAAGGTTGTGGACAGTCGAGTTGATCCAGCGACGTCTTTGAGAGAACAAGACTCGCCACGATTCGGGTGCAATCGTTCGGGCAATGGCATCGGGAGTGAACTTGGTCTTGTATGTGGGGAAGTGCTTCATGAGGAGGGTCGTCAAAAAACGATCTTCACCGAGGGAGAACAAGTTTTTCTTGTGAAGCGTGTCAACGTTGGGCTCGGCGTACTCGTCGATGATGCGGTTCGAAATGATGATGGGTCGACCCTTGTCCGAAGTACGTATCCGGTAGAGCGAGAAACAACCGGGAAGACAAGTAACTGAACCGAAGAGACTCTCGAAGGCCTTGGACAGATGGTGGGAAATGTAGTACTCGTAGACCTGAATCATCGTCCACCATGATTGCTCTTCGTTATCAAGCTTCGTTTCACCGCAAATACCGATGACGGCGGAATCGTCGGCGCAACATGCAACAAGTCGGTTCAGTGATTCGGGAGTGACGGACTTGAAATATGAGATGAGCGAAACGTGTGCGAAAGGCATAGATTCAAAACCACTCACGGTATCCGCATCCACAGTGAAGATGTACTCGTAGAAGGCCGGGTCGATACCAATGACATTTCGCATCTGATGATATATTTCCAGTTCCAGCGGCGACATAGGGGCATCGAAGTGAACTCGGTTGAGATAGTGCATCAGCAAGATCTGACTGTCTCGCTTGCCACGATTCCCTGGTTTTGACCGCTCTGTGGGTTTGCCTACTTTCACGATAACCATGTATCTGTGCAAACGGTTAAGGGACGGAGAGTAACAGGTGGTAACAAGACATACGGAACAACGTGGCCCTCAAATTCGTACAAACCAGAATAAACCTTGCCGTAGTTGATAGCTTTAGAACCTTCACCGATAGACTTGAACAGCAAAGGTTCAGGATCGAGTTTGGGGTCAACACCAAGGATGTCGGTGACGATACGAGGAGTAGTTCGGTCGTTTCCGCTACCAGTGATATTTCCGTCACAAATGATGAAGATGAGCTTCCTCTTGTCGTCGTAGTTCAGAGCTGCAAGGGAGTCGATGGTTCGACGAAGAGAGTCCTCGCCTTCCGTGTAACATGGCACCTGAGCGATAACGAACTTGTCCTGCAATTCCGGTGTCCGGCGACCGCCAAGTTGCAGAGCAGCAAGGACTGAGTATTCACAATTAGAGCGACATCTGAAAAGATAATCTGGAATGGACGTACATTTCAGGGCCATGGACGTCATGATAAAACCGGCAGCAACCAGCAGTGAGATGTTAGATGCTGTACATCTCGCTGAGTTCCTGAAGTCCACTTTGCCTGCATAGAACGCGTTAAAGAGACAGTTGTAGTTTTGCTGCTTGACGACGGAGTCCATGTCTGCAAAGGCTTTATCCAACTGCTCGGTGACGTCCAATCCCAACCGCTGCTGGAAAACATCTTCAACTCTGCGGTCCAAGAATTTGTAGTCGTTGTTGTTCAGGTTGACATCTTGCGAGTTGAAGTAATCTGTCAGATCGATCACGTTGTCGTGATATATACCCCAAATCCTAGCATCAGGTGAGTACGGGAAAGAAAATCAGATAGAAGCCGAAAAGCTCACTTCTTCATCGACTCATCCCTAGCATACGCTTCGATATGTTTCTTCTTATCGTACACGAGAGGGCCCTTGTAATGCTCCCGAATCGTTGGAAGGAAATTGTTGTTATACCAGTTGTTATTATGGAGCAGGCTGTTGGGATCCCGCGCTCTGTCCTCTCCGGATCGATGGTCCGCAGTTGGCGCTGGATCTGAGAAGTTCTTGGGAGTGATGAAGATAGCACCAGAGCTGACCAGCCCCTCGCATGCTTGGTTGAGAGGATAAGGGAAGTATGGAGTCAGGTCCTGGCCAGAGACTGCTTCGATCGTGTCGACACCATTACTGGCTAGCCCGTTGATGTCGCTGTGCTGCCCGTAAATATAGTTGGAAACATCATAGACGGAGCCCTGAATGGACACATAGATATCGTGATCCGAGGCATGTTGAGCGACTTCTGAGGGGGTCCAAGCATTGTCGAAGTCGGGACAAAGCAACTTGGGGAATACTGCGATATAGAAGACGACAGAAGCATTGAGGAGGAATATTAGCCAGCAGATTGTGACTTTTTCTCGCCACGCCAATCGAATGTCCGGCCGTTTCATCCGACCAATGAGTTTCATGAGGAAGGACGGAATCAACCAGGTACAACCCCAAACGATCCAAAGCCAGACTCTCCGAATCCTTGTTGTGGGAACTTCCTCGACAGCATTAGCGGCCTCTTTAACAACCATTCCGTCCGCATTGTCGTTGGAAGGTGGTATGTTGCCCATGCCGCCCGCCGAACGATCCTTCCTTTCCCATTCAGAGCCTCCCCAAGCGCCCCCTTCGTCACCATCGCTATACGCAGGAGCAGCAACGCCTGGAGTTTGCAAGCCGCCTTGGCCGTACCCAGAAGCATTAGGGTCGCGATACTGGGTACCATGGGTACCTGTACGATGTAGTAGCAGGTCGTCCTGGCTTTCGCCCTCCAGCCTTCGCGGAGGAACCAGTCCTCGTCCCGCATCATGATAACCAGTATCATGCGTGTAATCCGTCGCATCGTCCGCCCTGTCGAGCTCATCGTGGCCTCCGGCATCGCTGGCCACATCGTCGTCCACCATCCCGGCTTCCCCAAGTAATCTCTTGCCCTCCTTCTCAGATCTCCTGACTCCATCTTCAGCCAACTTCCATGCATCGTACGCCAGCCAAACACTCCTGTAACCCACATGGTAGTCGATACCATCTGTCCACCCATTCGCTCTTACAAACTGTGTTATCCTCTCCGCATCGCTCCCTTGCATAGTCGGCACATAACGCTCACAGAAGCTATGAAGATCGTAATCAGCCACGAATTCAACGCTCCTCCGCGACGCCAAATCGGGAAGAAGAAGGGACCGAATCTGGGCTTTGACTCGGCGCTTGTCGAATGAGTTGGGGGAACCAGAATCATTGGGCCGTATGCACGACAACGTCCATAACCTGGCCCTGTGAACGTTGGACAACAAGTCGGAAAGTGTGAAAGTGACCTGCGTGCTGACGGGGTATGTCTTGCCTCGGTCCAGCTCTGGCTTCTCTTCGACGTGCTCCAAATCTGCTGACGTCCTTCCGGCATCCAAGCTATCCCTAACCACCGCAGTATGATCGCTGACAGATGTAGCTGCCCTCATTGGCCGACTCATGACCTGAGCCTGAACTACAATGTTCTCGTCCATAACGTGCCTCTCCGCTGCCACTCCCGGTCCCGAAAATAGCTTCGCCACGAACGCCTCAGTCGAGCCACGAAGTAAGGTAACGAACGCGGCATCGACGAGATCAGTGTCGCGTTCCACAAAGTCTCGAACGTCATAAACACACGTTCCAGCATAGTGGTTGATTCCAAAGAGGCCGCGATCAGCAGCACCTCCTTGGGAGGGAGAAGCGACAAAGGATGCGTGGACGCCGTACTTGGTCACCAGTTCTTGATGCAGGTCTTCGTTGCGATGATCGCCACCTTTGCCCGCCTTGTGAGCGCTAGCAGCCCTGCTCATGGTGCCCAAGAGGCCTCCAGGCTTGCGAAGCGGCTTCTCCACGACGTTGGAGCCACGGAGAAGCTCTACGCAGGCAGAGTTGTCCATGGTGGCGATTGCGGGAAGTGAGATACCATCAGAGGTCATGTTGGCGTTGTAACCAACACCATCCTCGAAGGTGTGGCGAAGAACGAAGTTGTGGAGCATCTCGTCCGCAACGTTGATCACGAACTCGTCGAAATGGTTCTGGCCATAGGCAGAAACGAGGGGTTGATTGCCGGCGAGAGCAATTGAAGAGAGGCCTTGGGCACCACGGGTTTGGTATCCAGCTTGGTCGAAAAGGATGATTTGGGAATGAGGGGGAGCGTCTTTGGAGGAAGGTGCAATCCGGTGATTGGCAGTCTCTACGACAAAGGCAAACAGGATCGCATAAAGGTCTCGAACAAACGAGTCCCGCTGAGCCGCACTTTGCCGTGCGTTCAACAGAACCGTATAGAGCTCTTTCCGGACGTAACTCGTCTTGTTTGTCAACACCTGACTAAGCTCTTCTGGTGCCACACCCAACATCCGCGCTACCTGATCGAGTACCTGGGTATTCGAGACGTAGGCGGAGGAATCGTGCATATCACCATCGACGAATTGGAGATTACCCAGAAGTAGAATGGTGATGAGGAGCGAGAAAATGGATTGGGTCGCCTTGGGCTTGAAACCCAGCATGCGCATCGCGCTACGCAGCTCACCCATCGCAATTGAGTCGTCACTGAATGGACCAGCTGGCAGGCGATAGGTGCCCGAAGAGGCAAGCAATGCGTAGTCCGATACGTCCTCGATATTCAGCGCATCCCGTTCGGCAGGGGTGCAGCCGGCAATGAACTGGTAAAAGACGTGGAAAGAGCGTTCTTCGTGCGTGAGCCGATTGACCCGGGATTTATCGAGACCGAATGTAAGGGCCTTGGCAGAACTGATTCGCCCTTTGTTGTTGAAATGAAGTTCAATGTAGCGAGCGTGGCGGGAGGCGTTCGGGTTCATGAGGGTCTTGGAATTGCCGAAAGAGTCGAGGACGACACTAAGAGCCTTGACCTGCTCGGCAATCCTGAGCTCTGGCTTGGAATGCGATGAAAGCCGCAGAATCTGGTTGGTCAAAAGACGCAAGCTGGACGTCTTGCCCGAGCCCGTTATGCCCCTGCAGAAGACAAAAAGGCATCATTAGGAAGAGGGAGGCAGAAAGGCAAAAAAGGACTCACATCGACAAAATGGCCTGACTCTCGTTCCGACGTCTCATCACTAAGTACATCCTTGCAGCCAGATCGTACAAATGAGGTTGCAGCGGTTTTGGCGAGTCCACCATGGGTAAACTCGTATCTCTATAACACCTCTCCTCATACTCCTTCGCACTGACATTATTAACGTTCGCGAGTGTCTTGTAAGGATTGACGATAACTAGATTGGTTGCCCCAACTCGTGTATAAGGTAGGTCAGCTCTGAAACGAGCCTGGAGGACTGAGAGTATGGCATCGTCAGAAGGATACACGGTTGCTGCGCCAGATGAAGAAACGAGGTCGACCAGGTCGCCAGAGGCAATTGCCTGGGTGTTGTGTGAGGCCATAGCCTACGACGAATAGAGCAAGCTCGTCGTCGAGCTGCACGGCGAGAGGAAGGTGGTGGTTGGAAGAGAAGGGAAAATTGGCACTACAGTTACGGTCACTGATGGCCTTCAGATGCCCACACCAATGACGAAACGTGGGAAACTTCCTTCGTTACCGCACGACCGCCGTTTTCTGCCCGATGGCTGCTACTGCACCTCCTAGAGCAAATTTGCATGTTTTAAATCCTTCAAGAAATACCATACGATATGTTTTGATGTGTAGTACCCAACGAATCCCTTTCGCGACGCTTCTGTGTAAATTTCTCAGGAACTTGGATTCAGAAGCGGCTGCCGGGAGGGTGAATAAAGACTCAGAGTAACATATCTTCAAAGTAAAACGCATGGACTTGAATGGACTTGGTGACATAGCATCCCGGCGAAAACAAGAAGACAGATAGCTACACACGGGCCTATCTCACCGCGCCGAAAGTGAGTAGGACTGCATCAACATAGTTTACATTCTTTCAAATTAGATACAACGAATCTCCGTATCGTGTTTCTGAGAAACCAGCCGCAATAAGATAGGCGATGATACTAAGTACAAGAGCTTGCTGGCCGACAACAATACGTATGTTGTCCTTGATATATCGGAAAGATGAAGCAAATCAAGGGAATCACATCTCAAGCGTGCCGGTGATGTGTAAGCTCTGATCCCTTTTTATTCAACGTTCCACTCTGCGAGGCTGAGCTACCGCCGAGCAACACGGGGGGAACCAGGCACGGAGTCACTGAGCCCGCCCCAACTGGAACCCATCGACAATTGACTTCCTCCAAACTCGCTTCTCACGTCCCTTGCATCGTCGTACGCCTCCTCATCGGTGTCGTCAAACGATCCTATCGACTCATGGTCGTGTGAAGACATGGAGGAGATATCATCAGGGCTTAAGCTCCCTGTGCTGTTGCCGTCGCCATCAAACGATAGGAATTCCAACTCCGAATGAGTTCTGGAAATAGCGGAGCCTGGAATCGTTGTGGTGGGTGTCTGGTAAAACGATGCCATCTCCGAGAACGACTGAGGGGAAGGAGGAGACGTCTGGAGGAGAGTTGGAGGTGATAGCACCTGGGTAATTCCCGGCGGAGGCGCAAGCGGGGAACCTGCCAAGTGAGCCGGGTTTGTACGTTCCTCGTTACTGCTGGTAGCGCTGAATTCTCCAATCGATGAAGGTTGCGAGAAATTGGAGAACGGTGAATCCGGCCGGGAAGACGGAGCTGAGAGCAACTCAACATCATGCTCACGGTCAAGGTCGACAGGGTGTAGCAGAGACAGGCTCGGGACGAGGTTCGGAGAACTGAAAGCTGCGGTAGGAGATGGGGTGGATGGTGAGGCGACAGCTCGGGAACGCCCATCCGATCCTGTCAGGGAGAATGTTGAAGCTGCAGGAGTTGGTGGTGAAACTTCCATCGCGACCAGCTGCTCGTTTCTGATCTCGGTCGACGACGGCGGTGAGCGAAGCGTCGAGCGCGACGTAGATGACCGTAACGTTGAAACCTGTGGGCTGAGTGGAGAGGAAATACGAGTAGGCACAGTCGAGGTCGCCTCGGAACTCGAATCTGCTAGTATGTGGGTAGGTATCGAGACCGGGGATGCGTTCTGGATATGGGTGTCATTAATTTCTCCCCAGGGCCAAAGACTAGCTCACCTGAGGCAGCGACCAAGACGTGGAGCTCCCACTAGCGATCGACTGAGAATCGACATTATGTCCTTTCCTTTGCCTCAGCGTTGCTGCTCTGTCAACGCCATTCCGCCAGTCCAGGACCTCCTTAGAGACCATGTCCTCTAGTTCATATGACTCTTTACCGTCACGAGCTTCGTCGTCGTCGCTGCCCGATGTATCCGAGCGCCGGTCATCGTGAGCGTTGTTCAGGTCTACTGACACAGGCATAGGCCCATGCCGTCTTCTGCGCCTGGCTTCACGCCTTGCTCTAAGTTCGTGCGTCCATACATCAACCTTTGGAGCAATGTGGGGATCATAGACGAACTGTACGACCAGTCGTGTGCGTCAATATCGTGCCAATCCAAGAGCTAGGTGATACGCACATGTTTGAAAGCGAACCCCGCAGCGACAGTTCCGACCACTGCAACGACAATGTAGACTGCAGGCATGAAGAAGAAGGTAAAGGAAGAGTGGAAATCACTACGGTCGCTGATGCAGGCATTACATATAGACTCAAGGAGCGGCCGGCAACCGGGGGCAGTGCTGCTGTGGATTCAATTGGGAGTCGATCAGTGACAGAGCAACAAATTTCTCTCCGTTACTTGACTCTGGGTATACTTTGGGTCTACATCTCTAATGTACTGTCATACATGGTCCAACAAGGTCTCACGGCTAGCTAAAGCTTGCTTTTATATCGTTTGCCTCTCCCATGGTCGGCCGATCGCCAAATTACATTCCTCCATGACGAACCGGACCCCACTGGTTTTGAATGAAGAACGTTCTTGGAATGGCTGTCCTCGTCGATACCGGCGAGCTTTCTGAGCTGATTCCAATCAACGTCAACTTTCTCCTCTATCAAAGCGTCCTTGATCAGTGACCCCTGCTTTACGACCCCCCAGGCCAGTCTTTGCTCCATGGTTGGTGCTGTCGGTGGGTTGACTTCAAATTCTGGTTCTTTCCCGTATCCAATCCGCGCGGCATGTATGAGCATTCCTCTGTTGCCGTTGCAATTTCAGCACGCACGCCGCAACAACGTGTATGACATGGTTTACTCACGCCGTCAGTCCAAAAACCGGCTTTATTCCACCTGCCTCCCTTCCTGTCATGAACCGGTGCATTCGAACTTGTCTGTTCTGCAACACCTCAGTCTCGCCATCTCCGTTTGAGATGCGTATCGGAGGTCCATCCCAATCGTAGTCGTAGTATGTGTGATACTCCACCTCTATCATTTCAGGTTCTGCGGGATACGGCGGTGCCGACGAAATGAAAGAAGCGAGGGGGTGCGAAAACAAGGACGTCACTTCCGAATGGTTCAAGATGGGCTGAAGAAATCGGAGGCTTATCAGTGCATATCCTGGAGCGAGAATACGGCATCAAACACCTGAAGGGTGTTGTCGAGTATGAGAACAACTATCCTGAAAGCAATAAGAATTAGCAGCGCCCGAGGTTGAGATCCCGAGAAGGCGCGCTCACGGAGTAACGATGAGTTGGTTCCCCGCCAAGAAAGGCTCCAGAGTGCAAAGAAACGGCACCTTCCTTCTGTCCCTCGGCAATCCAATCTGCATGTGGCACAGTGAATCACAATGAAGAACAAGAGATCGACTGAGCGTGAGTGACCTCTTCAAACGCTTCGCGACGCTTAGAGCGATTCATCAGACGAACGAGCCCGCATACGAGTGTATAGACTCACAGCAGTGTCCTCTAGACTCTTGTCTGTCGGATCTACCTTTCCTCCAGGTAAGGATGTGTCTCCAGCGTACGTTCTCAGCGTCGCAGACCGCCTGTCGAAGGACTGTATAAAAGGGATATTCCATCTTCGCGAGGATAAATTTTGAGCTTGCCTACTTAGCAAAACATATAGATCGCCTTTCCTTCCAACGAAGAGTGCCACGAGAACTGCAGCACAACGAGAGCGCGGGAACGGTATTGGTGACTTGGGTGCTCGGTAAGCTGCAAGTGTTTGAAGACAACTAAAGTATCCTTCTCTGATAAGCTGAAAAGACACGGTGAGAGACCGACTCACCGTCGTGATTCAACAGTGAGAACGCCCAGATTCCCCACTCTAGCTAATTCACGTCCTGCTCTCTTTGGGTCAAGAGGAACCTGTCGTCTCCGTTTGTGATATTGCAAAAGGTTTCCAGGTTTGTCGTCGGGCTGATTCTTGGAGGACATAGTTTTCTGTTTTGGCTCGGATCGATGCAATATACGTTCCTTTACATAAATTCCAGCAGAATTTTCCAGTAAAGCAGGTGAGATTTGAGAATTCCAGTGAGAGGCCTTGTGGTAAGCAGTAACGGCGGTCCAAGCGAGATCCCAGTGTCCGGTACGGCGGTAGCGTCGGCTAACATAGTCACCGTATGATCTCATCTCATAGATTATCTTATCCGAGTTCTTCGGATGAACTCCGCAACGGATGACTTGCTCGCTGCTGCGATACCGAATTCTTGCCATTTTTTTTTCAAGCTTCTGCTGACCCTTGCTGATCTGTTGCTCTGCTCATGTTTTCTCCGTCTCAAAGCTTCTCCGAAAATCTACCCTGCGATTGAAGACATCATACTATTCAATGTCAAACTGGACGGCGACGTCGCACTATCTCGCATTTGAACGAAACCGAAGAACCCGTCGGCATTTCCTGACTTATCTCGAGCAACTTCTGTAGCCTGAACAGTTCAAGGTCCTCTGTTTTCTTCATATTTGTGACTGTGCCAGCTTCTCACGTGTGGCGTGCGGTCGTCATCCATGTCGAATTCGACCTTCCTATCATCTATGCGTATTCACCGTTGATATAGATGATCTATACCATATCTCGCAAGAGACCTCCACACTTCGGAGGTAAGTCTAAACTTTGCCTTATTACGATCTTGGCCTTGTTATAAACTCAGTTAGCAGAATCGGACTTTGGAGCCAGGAAGGCCCGGGACATGTATACCACCCTGGAACCCCCTACACCTTCAATATGAACGAACATACGAATTGCACCCAGGACAACGGAGCATAGTAAACGACGCTGGTGATATCAGGAGTGTCCGGGGCCTCGGACGTCTTTATAAATAATTTGAGAAGCCCTTAAAAGCCCTAGCGTTACGCACATACCAAAATCATCAACTCGATTGGACCCGCCCTCTTCACCTCGCAAGCTCGACCTTCGCCATGCAAGCTGTATACTATCCTGCCGTAAGAAACCCTCCTCGTTAACGTCTGCACGTCGTTAATGGTGGTTCAACTAGCCAAACCAACATGAACTACGGTCGTTTCCCACCCCCGAGCCGGGAGACGAACAAGTCCTTCTGAAAGGTTCGAACGTTGCTCTCAAAAGCTTCCTATTCGTTCTGATCCGCGCTCGCCTACAGTTCTGTGTTGTGGAATATGTGGATCTGATCATATGGTCACCGGAGGTATCGTCATTCCATTCTGACCCAAAGAGGTCCGCGTCCTCATGAATTTTGTCATCGTTCCCACCACATATGTAGGCCATTACCACGAAGCCCATTTTCCGGTGATTATGCTCTTCTCCGTCTCTCTGTCCCTGTAATTTTTTACCTCTCTTACTTTTGATTAGCTTATTCCCGGTCACGAAGTCGTCGGACGCGTCGTCAAACTCGGAAAAAATGTCCAAGGGTTCTCGGAGGGCGACCGCTGCGTTGTCGATCCTATAACAAGAGTGAGTGATACAGAATTCCATACCCGCAGCTACCAATGTCTGTCTTTGACAGTGTTATGATTGCTCGTACTGCAAGCGTCAAGCGTACGTACAGTGCGAGAAGACCACGACCATAGGAGTGAATCAAACCGGCGGTTTCTCGTCCCATCTCGTTGTGTACGTCTTGATTTACACTTTTGACATGACAGTCACTCAAAATCAGCCCACAGCCACTTTAACAAATTGTACAAGATCCATAACCTGTCGGACGAAGAGGCCACCCTGATCGAGCCCGCCTCATGTGCCGTCCACACTGTCCAGCAACTTGCTTTGCCCACGGACTCTGAGGCGCTCATTATCGGAGCTGGTCCAAGCGGTGAGTAGTCATCTTGTTGACACTTGCAGGTCTCATCTGACAAGAGACGAATATCAAATATTTAAAAAACAAAGCAAAAGTGTGATCGCACCACATTTAAAACCTCTCCCGCGGGCGAACCTCCCTCCCCTCGTTTTCGATGTTCGAATTGACCTCGAGGCATTAACATGTACATTGTCGCTGCCGACCCTCGAGGCGGTATCCCTCAGTTTTGTGATAATATTCTGTCTGCGAAGGACTGCCAACGCCCGAAGTGTCTCATACGGGCCGGTGGCGGTCCGGCGTACGCGTCCGCATCGCCACGTGTTGTTTCTTGTTTCTGAATCTCGTATTCTCCGACCTCTCTTGTTTCTCCACCTTTCGCTAGATTACCTATCCTTCGTGTTTGATACCTAAACGGACGATTCGCATCGGCAGCCTCTACTACTCCTGCCTATCCTTGCAGGCGATTCGGACTCGGAGCCAGACAATCTGTCAACGACACTGCACGGTGAGTAGTTTGTTACTGCTACGAACTGAAGAAATAGATGTTCATCATCGTGCCCATCTAGAGTACACCAGTTAGGGGAACAGGAAGCTGGGAGGATCCGACCGCAAGCTCGACATCTGAAGACGATGGTACCTGGATATGTGTACCAAAAGGGGCTTCCCAGAGCACGTGCGTCTTGTTTGGACTTCGCCGGTATGAATCAAGCAACAGGCCCTGCCTTATTTCTGCCCAACGACCCCTTTTCCCCCTTTGTTCCTCTCCTCGACGACCTCATTCAAGCAATACTACAAGCTTCGCAGTTGCTGCCTAGATGTCAGGGTGCCGATACCACCAGGTTCGGAGAGATTAGGAGCGGTCGGAGGCTCGGTTCATCCACAAAAGCGGTAGGAGAGCAGTACCTGACCCTTCAATTCCTTCCTGACATCTGGTTTCTGTGTTAGCAGGAAGGTGAACGGGAAATGTGGTCACATTGTTGCTCCTTCCTCTGGGGAACTCATCCCTGTCGTCCCTGTACAAAGGTGAGAGCCGAAGCTTTTGTACTTGTTTCGAGCGACAAGTAATATATTGTCGGCAGGGCTAATAGAGGCCAAAGTAGCAGACCTGCTGCAGCACCTCCAGCGCAAAGGGCTTGTGAGTACCGGTTTCTTCTGTTTCCTCGAAATTGTACTGATTTGAGGAGCTTGCTTGCCTCGGGTCCTGCGCCCCCCGGCTGCCCCGGTTAAAATTACACGGCTAAAGACGTGACGCCCCCAGCGAGCGCTCACGCAACAGCTTCTCCCAGCTTCTCCCAGCGTGAACAAGGAGGGTACCAAGAAGCCAAATGCTTCAACCACTGTGTCGGCTGTAACAAAGGGCGGGAATACAACAGAGAGGGGAGTGAAAAACAAGAAGACCGGTTGATAGGTATGTGGACCCAGTGCAATATTACTCACCCCTGACTGACGTTGCACCAGTAGGCCGTCTGTTGGTTCACTTAAATACAGCATTCAAACGCTCAATTAAAGGCTCCATGTATATGCTCATCTCGTCACTCAATAAACCTCATTCAAATGCTGATTTGAACGTCCCCTTTCGATTCCTCATCCAAACCCTCATTCAAACACTCGTTTAAATGCTCCTTTGAAAGCTCTTTTAAAAGCCCCATTTGTACGCGCTCGTGGTGTAGGCGCCGGCCATTCAAATGGGGTACTAAAGCAAAAGTGTTTTATTTTTTAAATTTTTTATATTATATGCCTGAAACGACACCTATTCAACCTCATAGGTTGAACGGTGTGATGACCGAGAAGACACGACAATTTCTCGTGAAGAACATCACCCACAATCCTTCCTTGATATTCATTTAGCACCAGAACAAACGTCAGCTGATCCTGATTGCTCATGAACGCTATAATTGCTCGTGAACGGTCATGAGCACCGTGAGCCTCAGGGCTGCTCATGAGTGCTCACAGCACACCTTTTTTTCCATGAACGCTCGTGAGCACTGTGAGGCTCACGGTGCTCATGAGCAAACTGGCGTTCTTGAGCTTACATGAACTTAATTATTCTCATGTCTGCACATGAGCGTATCACGAAAGAGTAAAAAAAACAACCGAAGCAATATCTTTCCAGTAGAACACAATAGTTATTACACGACCTATGACTAGTACAAGCTGAACTACCGAGATACACGAGTAACCGAACATAAGTACTCGACGTACATCCATTACCTTGTTTCCGAGCTAGCCACAGCCACTTCAGTTCACGTTGACTTGACCACCGGCATCGTCGTAGTCCTATTAGAGGATGGATCGTTATTATTATTATTAGCAAGTCATCAAAAAAGGAAGAGCATGCATACTATAGCGGTATATTCCTGGAGTCTGACGTGAGCAGTGAACACCAAGGTCAGCGTCGAGTGAGCACGAGAGCCTGAAGAGGAGAGTGGGTTGGGGAATTATACTTGTGGAATGGCCAGCTATTTATACGTTTGGGGGATGGTCCGTGCGCCGGTTTCCTCTTGCCTATAAACGGCAATCTCAGCTTTCCAGCTTCATCATGACGTCGATGCTGGTCGATGGCGCACGGACTCCCTTGGTCACGTTCTTGCGAGGTGCACGTCCGACAATACCTGGGAAGCAAAGAATGTAACGGAGATACACAAGCCTCCATTGGCGACTCACCGGCACTATCTGATTCCAGCGACGAGTACTTATCTTTCCGTACTTAAGTATGCGAGTTCAATGGTCACCTGATGGCTGGTGAAAGATGAGTTCTACATTGCCGTCTGTAAGTCTTGGAGAAGTGACAAATGTCAAGAACCAGGTTCGCCGCATCTTGAACGTGATGGTGATACAACAACGACGGTAGATGGTGGGTGAAGCCGAGGAGCGAGGAGAGCGGTTGATAGTACAACGATTTGTCGTCTTAATAATCTGGGCTGTAGTGATCTGAGCGTTCTGTGGTTGTCGGTACCTATATAGGTAGGAGAAAGGGTTGGACTTGTACACAAGTTCTAAGTTGGGAATGGGAAGAGAGACAGGGAACGCGAGTCCGATGGCCTGTCAGCTCACCAGTCACTTCAGAGAGAATAAAGGGTTTGCGAACCTTTCCTGTTAGTAACGTCCAACTTGTACCTCTGGTTGTGGTTTAAAGTGGCCCTATATCGTGACTGGATGTTGACAACTTCGAACGGAGATGATCTTCGAGCTGCTCACTCGATAGTTAGCAAGACGCAGCATGCTGCATCAGCGAGGCAGCAAACTCACCTAGGAAACAACTTTGCAAACTTCTCCGCATCAAGAGTCGCACTCATGACGATTATCTTCTCTTTTTTCCTCCTCCTTCCCTTTCCCTGCGATGCGTCGTTCCGTTCTTGTTGGATGATGGTCTTCAAATTGGTGAAAAAGCGGGACAACGTGGCAGTTTGGTCCGCATGCACATTATATCGCTCACGCGATGTCCATTTCGTCTAACGCCTAGCGGGAATTTAAGCATCAGCCATCGGTTGGTATTTCCAAGGGGCCTATAGGACTCACAACAGGTCATGAAGTGACTGTGAGACGCAGGGTGGTTCCTGAGTGCTCATGAAGAGGTTGTGAGTCTCGCAGGTGCCCGTGAGTGCTAATGAACCTGCCTAAGCCTCACAGCCGCTCACGAGCGCTCATGCACAGCCCGGGTGTTCACGAGCGCTCAGATTTTTTCCACCTGCTCATAGACCCTCATAAACACTGTAATTGCTCACGATCAATCGTAAATAGTCGACACATTTTCTGGTGCTATGCCAATCATTTTCCCATTCCTCTCGGTACGATCACTCGAACCCGACAGCTCGACTCCAGCTCTCCTTGGAATTTGATCAACACGGCTTCATTATGAGATATTTTCGCGATGGATCCTGGAAGTGGTGGATGCTGGGTAGAAGAGGACGCTGTGAGTGTATGTAACTGGAATGATGATTATTTCGTGGTGGGGTGATTCAAGACGCCGTGGGAAAGGGAGGTCAACTTTTCGTGCGACGCGCTCTCATTTGCCTCTCATCTCATCCCAACAGGCAAACCCGCACTGCGCGTATCCGAGATGACGGATTCCAATCCACCCTCAAGGACCCAGTTGCATTGCTGTTCAAGCTGAAGTGAAGCCTTGACGATTACGCTCACTCCGATTCGTGGACCTGGTTTTTCAATTGGATCGCCCAATGGGTATGTATTCACATCCCGAGTCGGACTACCTAACGGCTCGGGTGTCCTGAGCGGGACGGACTCACAGCCTCTCTAGAATATTCCGGAGTGGCGCATTGTGGGCAACCACCGAAATCCGTTCAGAAGGCTGTTGAAGTGTACCCGTCCAAGATCGCAGAATCGGTAAGTGGCCTTAGTCAAGTGTATTGAACCCTCTCGCGTTTACCTCTAGCACAGACTTGAGCGCGACGGACGAGCTCTGTTCGTTAGCTAATGTCTTCAGAGCCATTCTCTCCAACCTCGGGAGTATATAAGGAGGGATGAAACGCCCATATCCTTCACTCACACCTCCTACAGTTTGAAGCAGTATGAAGCTCAACCTCTCTTCCTCTCTCGTCGCTTTTGCCATGGCCGCCACCGCCATGGCTCAAAGTGAAGTTGATTTCTCCTCTTACCCTTGGATGGCCGCTGGTCCCAACGACCTGCGCAGTCCTTGCCCCGGTTTGAACGCGTTCGTATCTCTTCGTCTCTGCGAAACATTTTCGTCTAACTCACGCGATTTTAGATTGGCCAACCACGGTTTCTTGCCAAGGGACGGACGCAATATCTCAATTCCTATGATTCTGGACGCTACAGAGAGTAAGTTTCGGTCTACTCAACTCTTCGGGACCCTCTCATATCTTGTTTTTGTATTATTCAGAGGCGTTCAACTTCGAGCGGACAGTCTTGTCCTTGATCGCCAAAGTCGGCTTGCTCACGTCGCCCGACAAGGATACTATGTCGCTCGAGAATCTCAGATTGTGAGTAATCACCAACGCTCCCAGCAAACCCCGTTTTTTACTCAGAGCCTTCTCACAGCCACGGCAACATCGAACACGACGCCTCTCTCTCCCGCGAGGACGACGCCATCGGCGACAACCTCCACTTCAACGAGACGATTTTCACCACCTTGGCCAACTCGAACCCGGGCTCCGATGTGTACAACACCACCTCCGCGGGCCAGGTCATGAAAATTCGACTTGCGGACTCTATCGCGAGAAACCCCAACCTTACGAACACAATCGCGCAGGCTCAAGGTCGTTCCGGGACTAGCGCGTTGTACCTTGTTACTATGGGAGGTGTTACCGGTGTTGCTCCTAAAGAGTAGGTGTTTTTTGTATACTTTTTAATCCCGCCGTCCCGCTGACGTTTTTTTTTCAATCACTGTTAGGTTCGTCCAGGTTCTGTTCCGTGAGGAGCGTCTCCCGATCAAAGAAGGCTGGAAGAGATCTACTGTTCCGGTTACTCCTGCCATATTGGGTGGGCTCATTGCAGAGATCTTCAAGGTCTCGGAATGGCAACCGACTGGAGAACAGTGCGCTGCTATCGCCTTCCCGCAGTGAACGGCTGGTATCGGATAATCTTGGTGGGCCATATTAGGTGTTGAGTGTCATAGATATAGATATAATGGACGTTGCTGTGTTGTGGATGTCGTATTTAGTTGATGTGGAATTTCATGGTTGCTCTGAAGGCAGAGGTTACCTATTTGCATCGTTGTGAGAACTCCAGCTTGAGTTCTATTTCGGTGACCGTATTGTGTATGCTACAACAATGGGAGAGGCTAGATGAGCGACATGAAACTTAATTCCAACGTAACGGAGAAAATTCGGTTACCGAGTCCAAGTGGGAGCCAAGGTGGTGGGTTTACTTGGCACACGAGGGAGGCTTGGTCCGAGATTCGGCGCCCATAAACACCCATGGTGGAAGTGACGTCATGATCTTCGGGTGAAAACTGGAGGAGGTTATTTCCCGGATCGGTACTAATTTTGATAAGTTATACAGAATACAACCGACAAATAACCATAAGCAACATAAGTGAACGCGTCGACACTCCCGAATAATAACGAGAGAGGACAAATAAAGTACACACAACCCAGTAAATAAATCGTCCGACTACGGCATCCCTGCAATGACAGCACAAAGAGTAGCGTCCATGAAAGCAATCAGGCTCGCTGTCACCAAAACCGAACGCTACGTGGCTTATGCCCGCTCACCAGCCGCTGGTGAACAATGTTTGATGACATAGAGGACCACTGTAACACGGCCACGTTAGCGCCTCTATCGAGGGATACGATATGCGTGCAACGACTTACCCCATTGCCGATAAAGCCACCAGCCCTCCTAGCAATCTCCATATCTATAGCGCCCTCCACATCCCGCTGGAAGTCATCCAGAACCAGGTCTTTACTCGTCACGATTTTGCTCCAACCCCCGCCATGCTGGCGTAACGCCTCTTTGAGAGCGTCGACTTCTCGTGGAGCGGAATTGGTGAGGATATACAGTGTATGGAGCTGAATTTGCGGATCGAGAGTCAAGGAATCCCGTACTGCCTGAACCTTTCGGGCCACTTGGTCGATCGAGGGTTGACAGCGTTCCAAGTAGATTTTCGTATTTTCTTCTGTGTTCTTCCCGTATACGTACGTCTCGTTCGCGGTGGAATCCGAAGAGACCACCCCGCCTGGCGGTGGGATGAACACGTCTTCTGGTGAGAGGGAAGGAAGGAGATTCCAGGAGTAGAACGTAAGGTTGTATGCCGCCAACAAATTGACGCAAGCATCCGAGAAGTCCCCTAAACGAACGTGAATGGCCAACGTATCCAACAGGGGATCGCCTTCCCGAACTTGGATGCCGTCTCCTCCTCTCGACCCCTGCTCGAACAAATGAAGATTCCGATCGACTCCAGACTTGACCAACGGCGATGCAGACAGCAATCGCGATACCGACGAATTCGAGAACATTTCCCATAGCGGTAGAGCTTTGTGCGTAGCCCACATCCTCACATCGAACGTTTGCGGATAGGGATCCACCTCTGGGCTGGCGATGATCTCGATGCACTGCTCCAAGGAATTCGACAACAGATCCCTCCAAAACGCGAAAATGTCGTCTCCCCACGGTGACTCCCAGTTTTCACGCTGGTTTTTCCCGATTGGACCTCCAGCATAGCTGTATGGCGACCTTGCTAGCGATTCTGGTGACGGTTTTGGTATGAGTGGTTTGATGTCTCGCGTGTAGTAGACTTTTCGCTTGTCTTTGGGACACACGACCTCCCAATACCGCACGGATACTGAACGAGGAGCCGGATCGTTCGGTTCCCAGGGCCCTCCTGCCGAAGGCCCAGAGATGAGCGCGCTAAGGGGTGTCTGTGGGTGTCGACGCGTTTCGGAGAAGGTGATTGGGGGAATGAACCAAGGATGATAGGAATCTTTCCAATAATAATCTTGGAAAACGTAAGCTCGTCTCGATTCGTGAGCAAGTAAAGTGTTCATCAGCCTACGTGGCGAGAAGTCAAGTTGCCAGTAAGTATTATATGTTTAGAGAATATAACAAAACGTGCAGACTACACCTCGTTGAAGACATTATTCCACCCCAATTTTCGAATCTCGTTTGAGAACCTCACATATCTCCCGTGTCTCCCTTCTGGATACGGCAAACTCAGGTTATGTTGCGGTAACGAATCTTCCAATGCGTAGATCTGAGTATAGTCTGGTGGGCTTGCTAGAATTTTGCTACCCTTCCATAGGTGCAAAAATGAATCGGTGTAAACGTACACGCGAGTTTCTGTGATCCATAGGAAGAGAAACGTAGAGAGAGAAAGAGCAAGGAGAGAGAACAGAATTCGCCGTGGGAAACGTAGCTGAGTACTTGTAGGGTGATACCGAACGATTAGTTTGCGAAGTGTACCATTGAGTGGCAGCATCCCAGAGGTAGTGACGGTGGTGGGATGAGAAGTAAACAAGGAGACGTCGAGAATGGTACAGTTGAAAAGAAAAGCAGATTGGGGGGATAGCCGACGTAATTCGGTTGAAATTAAAAAATAGGGGACTTAACAGGGTTCAGCGTCTCCTGCGGTAGCTATCTGAACGGCTCCGGGTGTAACGGAGTGGAAAGAGATGTGGCGATGGGAACAAGGGTGCTGCGCAAATGAACAGAAAATGCAAAGGGATATTTTAAGTACTAAAACTCAGAACACTACTACGAATCTTCAATTTTACGCTTCTGTCCGCAGTCCATTCGAATCGAACCAGGTCCAACGTATCGGCGATTTCCATACTCCCTGCGGGTAGGTAAAAAGTGATTAGCAATTCGAGTTCATAAATAGCAACATCGATCTTACCTTCATCACCAACATTGAAGGGTAGAGTCTTGAACGGGTCCGATCCCGAGTGACCTTGCCTGGGCGGAGCACCCGGATTAAAGAAACTCGAGAAACTCGTTCCAACTTTCCACACCAAGACAACGCTCTCCTCCAAAGATAAAGTGACTAGTCGTCTGCCATCAGGGGAGAAACTGCACGCGGCAATAGCTTTCTTGTGACCCTCGAGGACGTAGAGACGAGTCGCCGTTTTGAGATCGTACATGACGATAGCACCCTCGTTGCTTCCAACAGCGAGCCGTTGGGTCGACATGTGGAAATCTATGTTTGGGAAACTGGAGAGGTCACAGAGGTCAGTGCTGCGACCTTTGATCGAATGGAGAAAGATAGGCGTACGTTTTCACGACATGACCGAGAATCTCCGTCGCGGTATCCAATACCGCATCACGGTTGGTAGTCGAATTCGGGTCGAGGGACTTGACCACAGCTTCCATCAGCTTAGGAAGGTTGGGATACAACACCATCGGACGCTAAAAGACAGTATACAGATCCATGAGCCCTCCTACCAAACCGAACAGGCGAACACAACAAAACCAACCTTCCGAATCAAAAAAGCTACAATCTGCATGACATTCTTCCTATGCTCCGTATCCGTCGGCTTCAATATATCCATACTCAACGTCGTCATAAACAATGGCGTATGTGTCGACGAGATATGCAAAATCGCCAATCGAGCTTGAGCACTGACATTTTGCGCACTGATGATCTCTTTCCGACTGCTCGTAGCTAGGTGGAAAAGCGCTCGTAAGATTTCGAGCGCATCGATGTAGTGCTGCCAGACGTGAAAGCCTCTCGAGCACAAGTCGATAGCGAGGACTCGGTAGATCGAATGTTCGTCGTGGAGGTAGAGCGAGATGGATTTGCAGATGTCCTTCAGTGTACTATGGGTGTTGTTTCATCGTTAGTACTCAACGCAAGCGAGAACAACAGAACCAAACATACTTGGCAGAGAGAAGACTATACCTCTCCGCAGCCAAATGGCCACAAAGGAACAGCGAAAGACCAGCAACAGTGGACTCCTTCTGTACCGTAGGCTGTAGACACGGAACTTGGGTTCCTGTAAGCGACCTTGGTTCTTCGACAAGAAAAAAAACAGACATACGCTGATGTTGCCAAGCTTCCACGGTCGCATTGACCTCTTCGTCCGTCAAACCGACCGCTGCAGCGTCGAATAGCATCCTCGCCGCATGGCGAATGTCGTCTGGAACAAAACGTATTAGATCAGTCTCGAGAACACCCAGCAATGCCTAAAAAGACCTACTCGACCCCTCGAACCAACACCTCGCGGCGAACGCCAAGTTTGGAGGCTTATACGAACTCCCTACAGTATCCCTCAAAGAGGAACTATAAAACCCGATTACGGTGTTTGCGCTTTGCGATAGCTCTGAGAGGACGTTAGCTGAGACGAAGGTGATATCGACGGCTGAAGTTAAGAAAGAACCTTCGAAGATGCTCAGCGTCCGGAGTGTGACTATGATAGCCAATGCACGGGCTGCGGAGAGGTTGGATGAGATACACCATGCTTGGCTGGGTGAGAGAAGTTGGTGGGCCGTTGTGGAACCAGAACTATAGGAAAGGTGTTGAGGGGAAAGGGTGAACAGCAAGTGCAAGCATGAGCTCACCTAGAGAATCCAATGGACACGTTCGACAAGGGTATACCAAGTTGAGTACGACAGACTTCGTCTATGTCCTTGTTCAATCCCGAAGTGAGCAATACAGACAATACCGCTCGGAGTCGATCACGCGCGAGGAAAATGTTTTGAGTCTGTGCTTTGCTGGTGCTAATCGACTTGACAATTATCGTCGTTTCGGTAATGAAGCGCGCGAGGTCGAGGTTCAAGGTAGATGCTGGCCAGTACATAGTTGAAATTCCTCAGTATCGCCAAAGTTGACACACCAAATAGAACATACCGAAATCCGACCCTCGAGCGGAAGTGGCCACAGACGAAAGAGGGCCGGGACTTCCAATGCTATCGAGGGACCTAGACGACCTGTGCGGTTAGAATAGCTCATGATTCAACTCGATATTATCTCACATTTGGGACCAACCACCCTGAGTCAGCATCTCCTCCGCTTTCTCGGCGGTCATAGATCGCCAAAACTCCTTCGTTTTGATATCCCAAAGTCGTGCCCGATGATCCGTATAGAATAGTAACAGGTTGTTTTGTCCGATACATACTCGTTCTAACGGGAACGCTGACCCCGGAATGATGTAGAGGCTGAACAAGGGCAAAATCAGTCCGAGTTCTGGCGAGCTTGTCTGATAGACTTACAACTCAAACCCATCGATCGCAATAACGGCT
>JANHQD010001920.1:0-109701 GCA_024721195.1 Marasmius sp. AFHP31
AAAATCTCCTTCACACATCCCGAGAGCTCCTTGGCGAGAGATTTCGACTTCATCGTCCGTGCGATATCTATGATCTCGTCCAGAGGGATGTTTCCACTGTGCTTGATGTTCTTCTCCTTCTTCCTGTCGCGAGGGGGCTCTGCAGAGTATATTAGGCACATGAGTTTAGCACCCTGACCGATCGATTCCGTTCAACGCACCCTTGAGAGCCTTAATGACTAGAGAAGAGGCAGAGGGGACAACGGAGACAGCGGCTTGACGATTTTGGATGGTGAGTTGGACGGTGACCCGGAGACCTTTCCACTGCCCGGTAGCCTTGGCGATATCTTCACCGACCTTCTTTGGGGACTATAGGGATTCAAACCGAGGTGAGCCATCGCCACGAACGTACAACTTCAAGCACGTACGAGACCCAAAGGACCAATTTTCGGGGCTAGTGCAGAAGAAGCACCAACCTCACCACCGGTTGCACGGAGGTAGATAATTTTGACTTCATTGGGGTCCTAGGAAACGAGAGCTCAGCAAGACACCAACGAAATAGTAAGAGTTCGATACGTACGAATTTTGGGGCCATCGCGACGTGGAAAGGGTGTAGGCGTTCTTGGTGATGGTGTAGAAATTACACTCTGTCCTGGCCAAAATATTTTCAAACTCCGCCGGCAATTACCTTTCTTCGCTCATGCCACAGGCATTTCTTATGTGAGTTTGTGAGTTCGGGATACCGTTCAGATCGTAATTTCGTAGCCTATCCGATTGCTACGTTTGTGCGGGTACTCAATGCCTCGAAACGGGCTCAGAAACTCATGTGTCCGTCAGGCTGATGAGTTGGTGTATGGCAAATCCCGAGAACTGCACAGTTGCAATGGGTGGCTGAATTGCCAAATAAGGTATCTTTGTCAGCAGTGCCAATTCGGGAGGATAGGGCCTATCAGAATAAGTGACGGTCAACAGGCCTCCTGCTTACACTGGAACCACACAGGCCCCTGCATACAGTTCCATCTGTGCCTCCCCGGATCTCGTTTTAGTCTCAATTACGCTCACAGTGCCATGGGTTCATGGAAACCTCTGGCTCGGGAAGGGTTGAACTCCCGCCCGCTTTTGAGGATGCACCCATAGATCACCTTGTCCAACTAATCGGTACTTTTCTTGCTCACTCCTGTTCAGTACTTCTTGATTAAGGACATCCTTCAGCCGACATGCTCGAACGACTGATGTCCCATAATGATCGCATTCCTCTCATTCCGTAAGTTGTATTGGATTGACGTACGATCTGCTTCTCCATTCGCTGATCACTCGGATTCCCCATCTCATAGTGAAAGCCTCACTCGATTTCACTCGCGATCACCCCCAGGGATCACTGCTATAGAATATCTGAAGCGTATTATCAAGTATTGTAAAGTGGAGGTGCGTTATGATCTGACTATCGGGGCTTGCGTGTTTCTAACAACCCACAATATTTCTTACAGAAATCTTGCCTTTTAATCACACTGTATTACATCGACCAAATCTGCAGCCGAGTCCCCCTCTTTACCCTCTCATCGCTCACTTGCCATCGCTTCGTAATAACTGCCATTACTGTCTCAAGCAAAGGCCTATGCGACGTTTTCTGCCCAAACAGTCTCTACGCCAAAGTGGGTGGCATATCGTTACAAGAGCTGAACACGCTCGAACGGGAATTCCTCCAGATGATTGGTTGGCAACTAACGGTCAGCAACTATTGCCTTTCTCGTACCTGTACCTTCCCTTACGCACTGCTCACTCTGTCCTGCTTCCCTCTCTCGGCAGTGCACCCGGGAACTCCTCCAAGAATACTATTCTAATCTTGTTCGGACAAACAGTTCAGAACGCTTCGTCATAATCGGTCCGCAGGCTTCTCCAAACCTCCCAGCTTCTCCAGCTTCCGAAAGCGACATGGACACGGATACCTCATCGCGGACACCCTCTACCGTCACGGAGCCATCTGCTATCCTCCTCGATCCTTCTACGATCCCCCAGGACGCAAACAGACGTCCCACCATTGAACAGAACATGGCATTTGCACACTGGACAGATGAAGGAGGAAGGCATCAAAAACCCCCTTAGTACGCAAAATGTATTCGTATCAGTTGTGTGGACTTGGTAGAAGAATACATTAAATAAGTGTTACGACTAGCTAACTATTTGTAAAAACACATGGGAATTGCAACGATTGAACGGTTTTGTGGGAAAAGGAAAAAGCGCAAAAAGAAAAACCAGCCGGCAAAAGAGTGTTGTGCGTTTGTTGTCTAGTATACTGAACTTGTGTGCGTGTTGTACAGAAAAAAAAAGTGTCCGTCTGCTGAGGCCCCAAATACGATGAGACAAGTGTAGTTATTATTATGGTGATCAACAGCCATACGAAAAAGCAACGGTGGAAACCACGGCGTAGGAGATGGGATGGTTTGCGCACCGTGTTTAACTACTTTACCAGATACAATGCGGATCTTTCAGCCGAATAAACGGACCAGTCCATTCACCACACTGCTCATCAGGGCAAAACATCATCTTCTCAACGCAGAGAGCATACGGCCCAATGCGTTGATCTGTTGCTTTTGCAAAGCCTTCTGAGGAGGCCGACTGTCGTCTCCACCTCCATCTCCCCCACCACTACCGTGCGTCGTGAGGTCCGAGGTGCTGGTTGCAGCGTCCCGTCGTACCACAGGCGATACCTTGTGGGACGGTGCACGCTCGGAAATTGTATCGAGTCCAGTGGCATTATCCTTCATCTTCTTCCGACTGCGCTGTTTACGAGGCGCAGGCGTCGAAGTCGAAGGCGCATTGGGATTGAATGAGTCACTAGGCTCTGGTCGCTGTCCTCTGGGCAACTCAAATAGCTCCCACGGAACACCGTCCATGACTATACAAATCGGAAAAAAGGGATGTGAGCAATGATAAGAAAGAAAAAATCAGCACGTGGAACATACTCTTGATATTCTTGGGAACTACGGGATGAGTTGCGCTATGGACGGAGTGATGCGAATGGTCGGAAGAAGGTCCGCCAAGAGGTTTGCCGTTTGTCCTCCAGCTGGCAGATGATACGCTGGTTGCAGCTGTGGATACGCTGCGTGCACTCGAGTTGCTGTACTTGGTGAAGGCAGATGAAGAGGTTCCAGCACTGGAGGCTGTACTCATAGAGCTCCGCCAATTACTTGACGCGATGGAACTGGAGCTGGAGGCGATCGGACGACCACTGCGAGTACTTTGTGGAGATGCGGCACGTTCCGAAGTTTGATCAGGCATGTAGGAGGGTAAGGGAGGACGACTGCCCTTGACGTTGGAACGGGGCGGTGAACGTCCGCGGCGACCTCTCCTCCACGACGATGCATCATCGGCTGAGGAGTGATTCTGGGCAGAAGTAGGAGGGGGAGGAGATGCGTTGAGACCCATGATCAAACTGGACACTTGGCTTACAGTCTGGGACATGTGTGGAGGGTTGCCACTACCGTTTTCCCCTGACTGAACAATGGTAGAGGATACGTCCTCGGCGAGTGGAGACGAGTGAGCCTTTCCAAAGCTCAACTTCCATTTCGATGGCTTCTTCGCGACTGGAGCAGGGGCGGACGAAGGAGCGACAGAGGAGGTACGCAATGAAGAAGGAGCAATGGAGGAACGGAGCGAACTAGATGAGGCACCGGAGGATACGGTCCTGGTAGAGGAAGAACCATTTTCCTTGACACAGAGGGGTGCAGGGAACCCGTACATGGATACTGGCTCGTAAGGTTGCTTCGACTTCCGTGAGTCGGTGCTCGACGCCTTCGTGGAAGAAGACTTGATGGATGCTGGTCTGGTAAGAGACACTTTGGACGTTCTGCTAAGCTCCCTCGCTAGCGACTGTGAAGCCACCGCGAGAGTGTTCAGGGTGTCATCCTTGTCGCCCTTGACGGAGGCGGGAGTACTAGAGGCGCCCTTGCCCTTCCTAGCCCCTCGCTTCCGACGTTTGTTGGTGGACGTGGACCTGGATGTCATGCCAGCCGGAGTGAGATCGTCGTCCTCCTGCTCAGGCTTGTCGTCCTGCTCCTCAACCTCCTGATCAATGACTGTAGAAAGTTCGGCAATTTCAGGTTGCTCATACGCAGCACCGAGAGAAGGAGCACGAGAAAGCGAGCGGGAGGGAATGGCAGGTGTACGGACGGTGGTGCTTCTGGAGACTTGTCGCGAGGAAGGACGGTGGGACAAGGGTGTGGAGGTTGAGATAGGGAAGCCGTGAGTAATGGATGTGACGGAAACAGTACGTTGGTGACCCCTGGGCGCAGGGGGTTGGTCGGTAAGTAGGTCCGGAAGGTCCTTGATCCAAGCACCAAAGGCCGATGCGGTGAAACGTGTGCTGTCGTCTTCGGGATTTTCGAGAATGTTAAAAACACGTGTGGTGAGGACTTCGGCGACGCGACGAGTCATACCCGTGAATCGATTCATGAAAAAGGTTATCGGGTCACGGAGGTAGAGGTTGAATGTAGTACAGACACCTTGAGCGGTATCTGTCCATGGATTACAGTGATACAGCCTGACATGCAGTGATTAAAGAATGGTCGCACGACGTCGGAGAAAGACTTACATGTTGATGAGTACGATTCCGAGGGACCACACATCAGCCGCACGTGGGCGATAGGTGGGAGCCAAATTATTGCGGCATTCTGTGGGAACACAGGGTGAGATTAGGAGACTAAAGCACGCCAACGCTCACGAGAATGGTTACATACCGTAACTCATGTAAGGGGCACTGCCGCAATCCATGTCAGACGATTCAATATCGGTGGTGGAAAGGCCGAAGTCAGTTAGTTTGACAACCACTTTGCGTTCCTGTCGACCATCAGGGGTGGTGTTCCAGCCGTCCGTAACGATGAAGTTCTCGGGCTTGATATCGCGATGGAAAACCTGTTGGTCATGGCAGGCCGCGACAGCATCGCACATTTGGGAAAACATGGACGAAATGAGACGAAGGCGAGTACGCGAAAGCTGGTGGGAAGGATTCATGGTAGAAAGAAGGCTGGGAGTGGGGGGTGTTCGTGAAGAGCAAGAAGAGTCAGCAGAGGTGGAGGAGTCGTTTTCGTTTTCGTAATGATCGCGGGCTTGTTCAAGGAAGTAGAACAAATCCTCCCCTGGTACGAACTCCAGAAGGAGGAGAAGGTAAGAAGCCGTTTCTAGCGTCCGGTGTAGTGTAACTATGTTTGGGTGCGAACGCAGTGACTGATGAATAGTGACCTAGAGGTTATTGGCAAATCAGAACTGGGTAGCCGGGGAGACAAATCAGACTGACCTCAGACATCTGCGCAGCCAAAGCATCCTCGTCAAGGTTGGCCTTTGACAAACATTTGATGGCGTATTCACGGCCATATTCAATTCTGCTGTTCCGACCCTCCATCTCCATGCTGCCAATAACGGACGAGTTGCCATCATCGGAAGAGGGACGGGATAGAACTTCGCAAACGAGATACACAACAGCATAGCTTCCGGCACCGAGACGTCGAACTACCTCAAACTCCCTCGCTGGCACTTCGTGTTCGGGTGTATGGGGTCGGTCGACTGCAGCATCAATGGATACTAAATTGATGATCTCGCCCTGAAGAAGGGTGCCTTCACCAAAGATATCACCGGGTGCAAACACATCCTCAAGAGTCGATGAAACAACAGAGGGTGTAGAGGGTACCCGTGATTCCGCTGGAGTGATGGAGGACCATGGACGAGAATCTGCAACCGAAGCGTTGCTGAGAGTGCGCCGTGAGGGAATGTAGGGACTTCTATGCAACTTTGAAGAGGCCGGCGAAGGGGAAGGGATAGAAGAAGCGGGAGAAGAGGAAAGATTAGTAGTAATAGATAGCGGGATTGAGGGAGGTGGCGGATGAGGAGAGTACGCAGAGCGAGAAGAACTCTCTTTCTGCATACGTCTGAAATTTACTGAGGAAGAGGGGATGCGAGGTGAGGATGGGGGGAGGTCATTATGGCGAAAGTAGTCACTATTGTCTTTAACCACTGATTTCTTTGGGACCTGGGACGAGGGCGGTGCATAAACGGGATAATGCAACATGGGGGGTCAACCTGTGCGAATAACCTGGGCTCTGCTCTCAATCAAGAGACAGTGAAGAGGCTACGAGTCCGATTCAGACGAGACGAGACCGGCTGGGTGTCTGAGCTGGCCAAGGCGAAAATACATGCAGCTGGAGAATGAACGAGCTCCTTGGACGGAAACACGATGGTTCACCGTCGACAATGCTGCCTGTATGTGTTCGAGAGCCTGGGACGTTGAGGTGAAGAAACCTATAGGAGATAAGGGAAGAGAATCAGCGAGTGCGTTGCGGTGGAGCCAACGGGGAGAGGGGGGCGGGCAACGGTGAGAAGGGCTGGAGAACGTCGTCGACGACGATAACGATGATTTGGACGACGTGGACGACGTAGATGGAGGAAAGAACTCACTGGTTGAAGACCAAGAGGGACGTGGAGGAAGAAGAAGGGAGAAAGGGAGAGGCCGAACCTGTGGCTGGGCTGTGACCATGTGGACGCATTGACCATGCGTACCCATCAGCCTGTTACACTCTATACATGTGCTCGATTTTATTGCCATTTTCACACATCCAAACTCGGGTTCAAACATGGTATTCAATACTCACCCCTTCAATTGCCCTTCTGCCCGTCAATAAGGTTTCTTTTCTGGCAGCGGCCTGCTACTTACCAAGCCCAGCCGTCCTGGCCCTCAGGGAAGACTATCTCAAGCCCCGTTTTATGTGGAGATAACTCATATTTGGTATACGGCACCCGCCGCACTGCGCAGTGTCCGCAACCGCATTTGTCGCAATCCCAGATGGTGATATGATCGACCCACCAAGACTAGACTATGGATGATATGTGTGATAATGTACTCCGACCTCCGAGTCAAGACAAGTTATCACGGAGAGTGTATACGAATCCATCACGGAGCACGATACCTGCGTAGTGGCTCTAAAATTCAAACCGTATAAGACCGAAGTACTCCCTTCCCGAGGAGCACTGTAAGCAGAACAGGAAGAATGAAGTGGCAGCCCGCACGTCGCCATACAATTATGCCTTTTGTTCCATCACCTGTGCCCATCGGTCCTCGACAGACCTATTTTTACTTCTGAGAACGACGTCCGTTGCTTCCTTCGCTTTCCCATTTTCCAATAGATACCGGGCCCACTCCACTGTCGCGTCGCTTTCCTCCATCCGTCGCCAAGTTTCGTATACTTCTCCCAGTACGTCTTCCCCGAGGCCACCCTGTTTCACAAGCATGAACGCTTTCTGCCAAACCCTTCTAGTCGGAAGACACGTTCGTTGCATATGGCGTATCGCGAGTTTCCAATTCTCCGCTTGCGAAGGAACATTGGCAAGCCGAGAACCCTCTCCGCCCTCAGCCGCCTCGTTTACCGACAATGAACTCAAATACGACATGAGCAATGCTTCATGCACGTCCTTCAGTGCAGCATCCCGCATGCTATCCCGTAAAAGTTCCTGCAAGTGTGCGCAAAAACAGGTCCAGGCCAGGGTCAGCGCCAAATACAGGGAATAATATATCCGGCCGAAGTTAGCCAGCGAATTCACACACCTCATGAACTTTTCGTTTAGGCTCTTGAGGTAGGGAGGCTAATCCCCATGTCCACACGGTCGAGACATCTTCGTGTGAGACGGGCACGCTTCGTCTCGCTTCTGCCCATACATCCTCGGTATCCTCCTCTCCGGCTAACATCTGTATCGCCCCTAGCCTAGCAAGCCAAACGCATGCCGCCTCAGGCACCCTCGACGTGTACTTCTTAGCCGTATTCAAAACTTTCCCCTTGTCCGACACCCCCTGCTGTACCGCGACTGTCAACAATTTGATGTGCGTGGACAGCAATGATGGCGACTTTTTTTGTGTACGTATCAAGCCTTGCAGGGACGAGATCAAGTAAAGTTTCTGTAGGAATGGGCGGTGGAGAACCACAACAGTCAGAAGATTAGTTCTTCACACCCATGAATAGACTAGTGGTATTGACGCACCAAGGCGTCATCTTTCATCATATGGTACTGCTCCCAAACGAAATGAGAGTAGGCTTGGAGCATTTCCTCTTTGTTGCTACTCGTCGCATGAGAGAGGAATTTCGTGTTGGCGACCTTTATTCCGTCGATCAGCTGTTCACCGGCCATCCTAGAAGAAATCATTCTCCCGCAGACCAACTGAATTCCTCGCGGATGATCTGGTAATGACGAGCAAAGAAGCTCGTCCAGATGGGATATGAGTGAATCTCGGAGCTCGGGAGGTGATGGATAAGTGGTGATTAATTCATTCAACGCTTCGAATAGTTCGATTTTGGGCAATGCTAATCGCAAAAAGAACCATTTTTGTTGGTAGGTGCGGTGAGAATTCGGATACTAATGATAACCAAAACACGCACCTTGGACAGCACTAGAGATGGCGGCTTTGACGATCACGCCACCCATGATCTCTTTCCTGGCTGCCGGAGCCGTATCTTCATCCGTTGCTGTAGTCATGGGTAGATCACCATCTTCATCAAGAATCTCCACATCCAAGAGTCTCTCTTTCTCCTTCTCCTTGCCTTTATCAGGCTTAGTTTGGGTTTCATCTATCCCCAACACGTCCCACCGCCTCCTCAGACTCTCGATGAAGCCTAATTCCATCTTCACATACTCCTTCCACATCTCGATGCTTTCGGGATTCAGTCGGATACCGCGCTGTAGCAACGAGCGGGCTGTGGAGGGAGATAGGTGATTAAGTTCATGTGTCGCCGCGAGAATGTAGAGTGCAGGAGTATTTGGATGTAACTGGAGTGCTCTAGAGCGCCGGCTCAGATTGGATCCTTAGTTTTCTCTACCAGCCACAACCACACTCACCTAGCTGTTATACGCCCCACCAAAGACCGTGCGCCCTCCTTTTGTGCAACTTGGATGTATTGTATCCATAGTCCAACGTCCGATTTGAAGCGTTTCAATGCTCGTTCAAATATTTGAAACTGCCGTCGGACTAGTGCATAGTCGGAGATGGTCGCTGGACCAGGAGGCAGGTCTGGACGAGGTCTTAGTGTACGGAAGAGTAATGATTGGACAGACACGCACTCAAACGCTCTAACCGCTTCCGTCGTAACAGTTCCAAGTTCATTTCATACTGAGCATACCGCAGAAAATCAGATTTCTTCGCGACGCGCCGTACGAGGGTATTTTCGAAAGCTGTTCGTTGCTTTATTATCTGTTTCGTCTCTTTCTGGGGGATAGAAGCTATTTCCTTAGTGGTAGAGTCCCAAGAGAATAACTCGATAACGATTCGCTTACGACAGTGAAGATTTTTTTCTCGACAAGGTCTTTGAGCTCATCGAGCATCTAAAATCGAAGAGTCTTCAGCCATACATAGCATTGGACCAAGAAGAAAGCCAACAACCTGCTCCTGCTGAAATTGAACTCTCTCCATAGTGAGCAAGAGGAACTGTGAAAGGGAGGAGGGGTTCGGAGATAATGGTCAGAGATGAGAAAGGCTTGTGCTGCCGTTGCCGCTGCCGCTGCACGACCCTCTCGCTTGTTGTCTTTCTGCTTCAACCTCAACAAATCCGACAATCGTCAATGGCACCCAAAGGTGGACACAGAGCAGCTCTACGACCTCATTCACGCACCTCTTCGGCGACCAAACTTAATTCCAACCTTCAATTCACACAGAAAGAGCCCTATTCCAAGCATCCTGAAAAGCCCAAGCTGAAGAATGGTTACGACGTAAACCTTTCCCCAAATTTCTTCTTCACATTTTGTTCTGAAATGAAGCGACTTTTTACAGGGTCACACCAGGCCCAATGCATCTCGAGTGCCTTCCAAGGACCAAATAGCACCCCCCATTAAACGGCCTGCCCCGGCCCCAGCAACGAAATCCAAGCCTCATTTCACAATTGTGGGAACAGGCGATGAAGATGGAGACGAGGATGAGTGGATCTCGAGCGAGAGCGGCGTTACGACACCGAATCCGTTGAACAGTTCGGGTTCGGAGGATGAGCTAGACACAGTCGCTGCAGGTGCTACCCCAGTCGAAACCCGGCGCAATCCCCTACATCATGAAAGGACCTCACAGGCTCCTTCTAAGAAGAAGCCAGATACGAATTATAATGGGCAACTGAGGGCAGAGACGCCAGTACCTCGTGTAGACACTCTGCGTGTTGCCGGATTTGACTCTCACACAACGCCGCCGGAGACTTCCACTGCGCCCCAGGGCCACCATCATTCTCCCAGTCTCGTGTCAGAGTCCCGTGCAGGAGTACCCGCTTTTTCGACCACGCCCACGAACAGCACTTCCCAGCCAGTAAAGCACGCTGAAAAGCCAGAGAAAATCAGGACCGAGAGTATGGTACCAACAGCTCAATTCGAGTCATCCTCGCTCGATGCTCGACCTACTGTGCCACGTCCTTCAACCAAACGTCAGGCGTCTACTCGCCCCCCATCAACTTATTCGATATCCAGCAAGGTTGACCATTCTGTATTGCGTCCTCACCCCCTCATTCGTGGTCAGTCGTTTGGCCAACCGTCCACGCCCACCCGATCTACACCATTGGCACCCCTCACTACGTCTGATGCTGCGTCTATAAAGCCCTCTTCATCTCCTCCGAATTCGCTCAAATCACTAGCTTCCCCATCCACTATCTCAGCATCTCCGACCTCCCCATATCCTCAATCCGCCACGGTAACTTCACATCCGCGACGTACATCAGTATCATCCGCCCGATCTGTTGCCACTCTCCCAGTACCTTCATCCGTTCGAGAACCTACAAAGTCCAGTCGAGACCGTAATCGCACTCTTTCCACCATATCACAATCTTCATCCTCCGCGGCGATATCCTCGTTAGCCCATCTACCTACGGTTACTCGTCCACCCACACCTCAGATGATATCTTTCTTCCCCCCTATCAACACTCTCCATACGGTGGAAGGAATTCACCAGCTACTCCCTCCCCCATATCTTGCCAACCATTTGACCGTTTTGGCACACCGTACTCCTCTCCGAGAGTCTTATGACAGAGTATTGAAAGCGAAGGCCGGCAGATAAGGAGGTGTTAATCTATTTTCAACGCTTGACGTAGTGAGCTAGAACGCAATAACCTTAGTTTCCCTGCCGACTCACACACCCATGGGCCATAAGCAGATGGTGATCCTAGGTGTTTCCTAGGTGTTATAATTATTCGCAGTCAATCAATTAAGGACTCTCCCGTATTGTACATATCTATCGTCTATCGTCATACCTACGCTCCTTGTATCTGTACCACTGCAGCCGGACTCCTACGTGACCATCCGACCATGTTGCCCATCACCCCGGATTGCTTCAAGATTCCACGATGCGACTTGAAGCACTCAAGTCTCACTCCGATACCACGGTCAACGTGTGTAATACTCGGGCCATCACCAGTTGTAGAGTTTCCGGAATTTTCGACCCTTCTCGTTTGTTGGTGCCGGAGCCACTTCCGGTATCTCGACAGGTAATGGCGGCTGCGACAACACCATAAACGGATCATGAAGGTCTGGATAATCCCTTTCTCGAGGCCACGGGTTCAGTTCGCTCCATCGCATCAATTCAACGCTCCAAGCCTTAGTGCCACTGGACAGCGGGACGCAGGTATGAACCCGCAAGCACGTCAACGGACGATTCGCCTTTAAACTCCGTGAGGTCACCAGGTGGGATAACGCGATATGAGGTTGTAGTCCGGGTGTCGCCCCGCTACCAAACGCCACAGAACGAAAGTAGTGAATAGACAGCGTCTCCAAGAACGGCAGTGGAAGCTCAGCCTCCATTCCGTCTCCGCTGAGCAGGTCGAGAATGTCCTCAGCCGAGGAATTGATGTATTCGAACTGGGAGATGGAATTGAAGTCGATGAAGAGTCTGGTCATTGTAGCTTTTGACAAGACTGCATTGTCCAGTTTGAGATGGTATAAGGAAGGGAACTTGTATTTTTTCGATGTGACTGGGTAATTGTCCTGAAATTCTCGGATGTGATAGTCCCGAAGGTTTTTCAGCACCAGAGATTCAAGGAGGGGGGCGTTGATCGAGGTCAGCAATGCGCTGAGTTGCCTCTTGCCGCAGTACCGTAATGACACCAGACATGGCATGTTCAACCGAATGTCTGAGTTGAATTCGAAGCAGCCATGAATGGAGAGATTCACCAGATGGGAAGAAACTTCCTTCAGAAAGGGAGCGGGCCGCTGTGTTTCTGACAAGAACTGTTCAATATGAAGCGTGGTTATCCCTTCAACCGAGTATGGAAAGATGATCGCTCCTTGGTCTTGGAGGCGGAGCGTGGAAGCAGAAATAGGGATGGCGGAGAGATGAGAGGGCTGACTCGCGACGTCGTGAAGTCGTTCTACATCGGATGCATGCATCTCCTCTAGAGTGAAGAGAGAGAAATGCTCGAGCTTCGGGACGAGTGACAAGAGAGGTTGCTGGGCTGTTGTCGATACGACCCGGGCCAGGAACATGTCCTGCGAGTCGAGATTACTGCAACACACGGAGATGCTTCTCCAGCGCAGCTTATTCTGCAGCAAAAGAGGCACTAGAACCTCTGTGGAACTGTCCGACGAAAGATTCAGATACAAGTCAATGCGTCGGCCTGGACATCGCTGGAGATACATGTGAATCATCTCAGCTTGCTTCGATGGGCAGCGTGTCGGAGGAATCAGAGTCCATAGGCCTGGAGTGTAAAGAGAGATACGTCTCCATTGTGTACAGACGTGAGATAACGTTTGTTCAGTCGAGATCTTGGTCGATGATGGATATGACGGTTGGCACGCAAATGTGAAGATTCGAACGAGGGTGCTCTCCGATAGGGCAGTGAAGGGATTCTCGAGCTTCTCACCGCCCTGTCCCTCCGCAAGAGTAGCGCTGTCGCTACAGCTAGCCTCAGAGCGCGCAAAGCTAAAACGTGCGCGTGAAAAAAGCGTGGTCAGACTCTCTAGAGACCGTCGCCACATGAAGAGAGGAAGTAGGAACTTGCTTAAACCTGAGATGAGGAGGAATGGAACGGTGTCAAAGAAAAGTGTCGCTCACCTGCTGAAGGAAGAAAGCTAAGAGAGGGCCGCTGGGAGAACCCTATCCTTGTCCATGATTTATATGAGGAGACTGAATGGCTGGTTGATGTCAATCATTGTGACTTGTGCGTGAGAGAAAGTCGTTCGCTGGAAAGGACAGATGAGGTTGAAAGATGCAGAGCCAGCGCAGGTCTCGAACAAATGGCACGCATCTTCTGCGTTGAATCGTCAATTGAAAGACAGCCTGGCGGAAGTTGCTTGGATGATTGCTTGGATGACCTTGCCGTCGAGAACAAAGCACTGGCCCGCGGCAACCATCCAAGTTGCCGGCCAACGCCAGGTTGCGACACGTGGACGCGTAAGTATAGCTCACTTCCACGCTCTTCCAAATTCCACGACGCTGCGGGTCCCAGTTTCATTCTCTTCTTCGGCACTGTCTCTCTAGGGTCTCTTCAACATGTGGTTAACTGACGGACAAAGTCTGTGATTGTTAAACTTCAGCAATTCCGTGTAGAACTTACCACCATCCTCCAGAAATTGGTGTTGCACTGACAACATTTGGCGCACTCTTCATGATGTTGGGTGTTATGCTCTTCTTCGACGGTGCACTTCTTGCTCTCGGAAACGTCAGTGCCTTTGCTGGACCCAAGCAACGTCTGAATAACTAATGCATGCACCACGCACCGTATAGATCCTATTCGTCTCTGGTCTGACCCTCATTATTGGCCCTCAAAAAACCTTCTATTTCTTTGCCCGGAAGCAAAAGATACGTGGAACGATATGCTTTCTTGGTGGAATTCTGTTGGTTTTCTTGAAATGGCCATTTTTTGGAATGATAATCGAGACCTTTGGGTTTTTGAATCTTTTTGGGTACGTGGCCATTTGTCGTGGTCAGAGTAGTTGCTGAATGCCCGCTACACAGCGATTTCTTCCCGGTCGTAATTACCTTCCTCCGTCAATTACCGTTCATTGGCACCTTCCTCTCCCTTCCCTACATAAACACTGTGAGTGAAGTTTCCATGTGGCACGCACCTGTTCTGACGGTCCTTGCAGATTGTAGACCGACTAGCCGGTTCGAGAACCTCTGCAGTATGATAGATAATTGCTATGTCAATGAAGAACTCATGGACTACTAGAGAGAAAGTATCTCCAGCAGGTGATGAATTTCTAGCCTCCCTTACTGCAAATCGGGGAGTTCCTGCTCTACGTGACTTTTCATGATGACCTCTCACTGTCTCCTTCCACATCGTTTGACCCTCACGAAGGACATGCAGTTGTGCGGTTTTGCCTGTCTTCATGGGTTCGTTCCTGTCAGCGTGATTTTCCAAGCGCTTAACGCCAAAGCAATTTCTCCTTACACCATCACGTCGATCACGCAGATATTTCTCATATTTACACGACACGACCTAAAACATAGAAACGAAGATAGTTGAGAACAATGAAGAAAATTCTGACAGACTTCCTATCTGTACGTCTCACGCGCTCTCACGCAGGTTTTTACTCAAAATTTATCCAGCAACACTACGACGCTGTAAAAACAGCTCATCCTCAGGAAGCTCGCAGAAAATGGCAACTCCGCGTTTTGGATCAATTCTGGGCAGGCAACCCTGTTCCTCCGTCCAACTCTGCCTCCCTCGAGGAAATCGAAGCCTCTGTGCGCAATTCAACGCAATCATCAACAATCTTTTCATCTAATCGAGACCACAGAATGAAGACGAGGATCCCTTCGACTCTGTCACATGGAACGTTGCCGGTGGTGTTGTCCTGCGCACTGACTATTCAGATGAGGAAGCTTGGCAATCGTTTCAGCTACGATTAAAAGAGGCGCAGAAAGAGTTGACCGGGGACGAGGAACCTCAAGCAGGTAGCAGCAGTACACCCGGTGCTAGCGTTAACGAAACCAAAGCTGCTGAGGACGAAGAGGAAGAGGAGGAAGAGGAGGAGGGAATGATCATCAAAGTCGTCAACCCGGAAATTCAAGAAGAACGAGCGTTGTTTGACAACATCTCCAATCTAACTGCACTTAGACTTTTCAATGACGTGGATATTCGACCTTCGCCTCCCCTCCCTCCTGACACGAAGAAGCGAATTTCACCCCCGCATCGACTTATCGATCATTTCGGATGGCAGGAGATTTACACAGGTAATACCCTATGGATCTACGACAAGAAATCGAACACAGATAAGTCAGTGAGGCTTGTTAGCCTTGAAGGAGATGTTTATGGGACCGCGACGTATGTTCTGCCATCTCCCTGATTTAACCTGCAGAAAAGCAAACACTGACAACGTAACGACAGTGGAGATAGTTGGCGTGCTCAGGTGTCGCACATATACGAGCTTCAGCTGAACATGCTTACCGGTATGAAGATCAACTTTGGTGGAATGGACCGTTGGGACTACAACGAGCGAAAACGTAACCTTGATGAGGCACTCGTTCCGATTGCTTAGGTACATATGTAGACATCGATAGAATGACAATATGGTGCTTCCACATACAAGGAAGAGAAAGCTTTTGATTTTGTACTGGCTACAACATACAAAAACAGGACCCATAAGGCATATGACAAACTATGAGGTGACGGTCCAGACACGGAGGGCGTTGTCGGTGAACCCAGCGAACAGTGTTTGGCCATCGGCTGACCAGGCGATGGAAACACATTCGGGCGGGCGGGAGTCGTTCTCAGCGAAGGCGGGCTTGAGCTCGTCAACAATCGACCTTGGGAGAAGAAAGAAGTTAGGATGCGTATAGGTATAGAGATGATGAGGATTCTTACTTGCTCTCGAGATCGAAGATCTTGACGCAGCTGGCGGTAGCAGCGCACAACCAGTATCGGTTGGGGGAGAAGACAAGAGCGTTGACGATGTCTCCCGCCTCGAGGGAGTAGAGGTGCTTGCCCTCGTTCAAGTCCCAGAGCATGGTGATTCCGTCCTTGCCTCCAGAGGCAGCGAGGGAGCCGTCAGGGGAGACGGAGATGGTGTTGATGTAGCCGGTGTGGCCGTAGTGGTTGGTCTTGAGCTTGAACTTGGAAAGCTCCCAGACCTGTTGGTTGGGGTTAGCGGTATGTTCAGATAGGTTATCGAGAGGAGATTTGGGTCAGAGATCTTGGTGGAAAATGTTGTCTCATAGGGCAAGCCCTCTGAAGTAGCAAATATTGAAGAAATACATCACGCCGCAGAGTCGGCAAAAACGCATTGAAGATCCCTCTCACCTTGACAACCTTGTCCCATCCACACGAGACGATGACGGGGTTCATGATGTTGGGGCTGAATCGAACGCAGGAAACCCTGAGAAACAGAATCTGAGTAAGAGCCTTTGGTCCACGGAGAACCACGCACCATTCCGAGTGACCGTCATCCTTGATGTTGTATTTGCACTCTCCGAGGGTGTTCCAGAGCTTGATGGTCTTATCACGCGAACCAGAGACGATCTGACGGTTGTCTGCGCTGAAGCTGACGGAGAGAACATCGGAGGTGTGACCGATGAATTGACGGGTGGTGAGACCGGTGTTCAAGTCCCAGAGACGCAATGTGTGATCCCAGGAGGAAGAAAGTGCGAATTGACCATCGGAGGAGATGACGACGTCGGAAACGAAGTGGTTGTGTCCGTGGAGAATCCTCTTGGGGTAGCCGTAGGAGTCATCATCGCGAGTCAACTGCCAGACGATGATAGTTTTATCTGAATGCTAAGTCAGTTCGCGAGTCAGAAACTGAGTCTTTCTGCAGGACGCACCTCTGGAAGCAGTCAAAATCATGTCCGGGTTCTCTGAGGACGTGGCGATGGCGGTAACCCATCCTTTGTGGCCTTGAAGGGAACCAAGGAAGCGTAACGATTCAGCCATATTTTTGTTTGAAGGGGTGTTCGACGCCGGCGATGGATCTTTGGACAATGTCGTGTCACGTTCTCAGCCACCCAAGCGCAACTGTACAGTTCTCGGCGTTTGCCGAAATCTTAAAAATCATACCAACGCAAGCCTATACTAACACGCGTTGCGCTGTTGTTGTCGGGTTTCCGCGCCGTGTATCCTCGTGTATCGTTTTGTTGGATGACAGTTCGATCTCGATCTTCACAACTTAAGCCTCTCAACCGGTTTGCAGTCGTTTGCCGGATGAAAAATTGCCTGATACACTGTTTTGAAGGTTGAACCATCGGTTATTACTCTATCTTCACGCTTCGATACTTTAACTTCGACCATGACCAAGATCCCAGTCATAAGTTAGGATTTATTTCGATCACTATCATTATAGATCATGAACTGAATACGGAGTATAACCTCTCTAATAGTTGACACCGATCCTGGGGTCGATGATATAGTGGCGTTGTGGGAACAGTGCTCTCTGAAGTTTGAGGGTAGCAATACTGAAATTCCTCTAGATTGTTTGCCTTAGCTTCTCCAGAGATTGAGATTCTTGCCATCGTCGTCTCATACGGTGCGTCCATGTCCCCCCTCGAGAATCGGACGCTCATGTGGCCCTCAGGAAACACCGATCTCGAGTCTTCGTTGTGAGCGCTCACACAGGTGTTTTCACATCAAATGGAAGTCCCTTACTAGCCTTACCGCCTTTTAGTTTGAATGTGCTCAAGGCGTACCAAGCGGTAGAGTCCCATCTTAAGAAACATCCGGACCATGGATCCCGCTTTCCGAATTTCTTTGCCTCAATCAAGACTATTCTAGTTAAGGGTCAGTATAAACCTCTTGAAGGCCGTCTGATGGATGCAGAATACTTTCACGGAAGGTTCGCCCCCTTCTTCCATTACGCTTCTTAACGCGACTTAAGGAATTGTACGGCACAGGGATGGTCTGAGCGATATATCAAGGAGGCACCCCGATCTCGGTCCGTCCGACTCTGCAACTGGACATCCACGCCTTGAGATTGTCCAGGAGTCGGGACTCGATGCCTCTCTATCGCTGATTCGATCTTACCCAGCTGGGAGCATCACCTATCTTGTGCTGGGTCCTTTGACCAATTTCGCAGAGTTAGTCCGCAAGGATGAGGCACTAATAGCTTCTAAAGTCGGTCGAGTCGTGTGTATGGGAGGAGCGTTAGATGTCCCGGGAAACACCAGTCCCGTTGCAGAGTGTGGGTGAGTTTAGAGTTTCCTCAATGCCGCACTCACCAGTATGTGCAGTCAATTTCTACGCGGACCCGTACGCAGTGAAGGAACTGTTGTGCCCAGCTCAGGGCAAGCCACCCTTTCCCCTAGAGCGCTTTTTGCTCGCCCCCCTGGATATTACCACACCCCATGAGCTCCCTTTCCCCGTGTACAAGGAGCGGGTGGATAATGCATTCCATGGAACTGCGTCCGCTTCGGTTGCTGGATCCAAGTCTCCCCTGACCCATTTCACTTCCTCATTCCTTGAACGAACAAGAGACATCATGCTCCAGTTTGGAAAGGATGCTATGGAATTGCATGACATTGTAGCAGTCTGGTGCGCGCTCAGCCAGCCACCTGGTCAAGAGAATTCGGCACCAGGCTGGGAGGTCGAGCGACGGGTATTTGACATCGAGAGGTTAGTTACTTTTGAAGTCAGGTTTTCTGCGGTTCGTTCATATAGTCATCCCACCACCAGAACTGGGGAGCTTACACGAGGAATGCTCGTCGTTGACCGACGACAGGACGAATCCGCTTACGACCTCGGTGCAAACCGATCCGAGGCTCACGCGAAGCATCATAAAGACGGAGAAGGGAACGTCGTTCCAGCTAGAGTTGAAGTGGAGAACGCCGAGCAGGCGAAGTCTGTGGGATCGAGCAAACCACCGGGAGTCCCTTGTGTGGTGAAAACTCCCGGTCCAGCTGTACTTCTTGAATTACTACTAAAGCGCGTATGGGGTGCTTAGCTTGTATGTAGAGAGCATGTAAGTGTACTCATATGGATCCCAATTTCCGGATGAGGCATTTGTCGAGATGTCAATTTCATTTCGAAACGTTGTTTGTGCTTGTTGCCCAGCGACTTGAATTTTTTGAAGTCTTACTTCGAGGATGTCCTCCAACCTCGGGAAACGAAAGGAAAGGGAAGAAGAGGGTGACCAGGCCAAGCATAGGTCAGATAATATCCAAGATCGCCGGTATTATGTACTCAACGCTCTGTTCAGCTCAACTCTGTTTGTGTCAAACTTGCCTTACACTGCAACTTCGGTCGATCTGCAGACACTATTCTCGGATATTGCCCCAGTCCGATCTGCCTTCGTTGTCACAGAGCATGGAACTGGCGTGTCTAAAGGTGTTGGATACGTGTCGTTTTCGATACGCGAGGATGCACAAGCCGCATACGAGAAGATATCCAAGGAAGGCATAACCCTCGTCGGACGAAGTTTGCGGGTGGAATGGGCAGGGAGTAAGGTATGTCCCAAATTTCTGGCCGAAAATAGACTCGATGTAACCAGATTCATAGCCCAAAGATGGAAAACGGGAGAAGGCGAAGAAAGAACCTGGGACTACGTCCCAAGCTCAGCAGCCACGGCCTTCTCAACCACGACCACCTCAAGATTCCGTTGCTATTCGTACTGTTGTCGTCTCGGGACTGCCAGACTCTGTGGACTCTAAAACATTGTGGAAGAAGTTTCGCAAGTCCACCGGCGCGGAGAAGGTCGATTGGCCTGCGAAGGCGGATGAGAATCAAGAGGCGTCCAACGGCACCGGTATGAAAAGATTAACATCCATTCATCCGCGTACAGTGATACTGATGTTCGTTCAGCTCATATTCTATTTGATACCCCTGCGAATGCCCATGATGCAGTGAATAAGCTTCACGCCCACGTCTTTAAAGGTTCTCTCCTGTCGGCAGCCCTCAAAAAACGTCTCGAGACGCTACAGAAATCGAGCAATACTCAAAAACCGGGGAAACGCGCAAAGAACGGTCCTAGCCACTCCAGCCGTCTTATTGTCCGTAATATCCCCTTCAGCACGACGGAGCAGGATCTACGAGCCGTCTTTCTACCATATGGACCGATACATTCCATTCACATACCTATGGAGAAGCCAAAGGAGGAAGAACTTGAGGACGGTGCACTTGAGGCAAGTACCTCGTCACCGAAGACACCCAAAGCACCCAGAACGCGTGGATTCGCCTTCGTATGGATGCTGAGTAGAAAAGATGCCGAGCGCGCTCTGGAAGGATGTAATGGGTTGCATATGTACCCTGGCATGGCCGCAGGAATGGTGGAAGACAAACAAAAGAAGAAGAAGCAAAGGAGGTTAGAAAAGAAGATGAAGACCGCCAGCACCACAGAGGGAGACCAGCAGATGGACGAAGAGGAGGATGAGAAACATGAACGCGAAGGAAGAACAATCGCTATAGATTGGGCACTGAGTAAAGATAAATGGGAAGAGGAAAAGTCGAAGATGGACATAGATGGTGAAGAGAAAGACGTGGAAACGGGAGATGGCTCGAGTGACTCCGAGTCAGAAGCTGATAGTGACGATAGTGACGATCCGGATAGCGATGCGGTTGGACTGCATGAGGGCGACGACGAGGACGGCGAAGCCACGAGCGACTCTGACTCCGATGAAGAACGGGGCGAGGAGGATGAAGATGGCCCTGTCAAGCCAGAGCTTCCCCCACCCGAAACTGGCACGACTTTGTTCGTCCGGAATGTACCTTTTTCAGCAACGGAAGATGACCTTCGCACTCTGTGAGTTGCTGGTATCTCTGCCACCCGCTGGTTTATTTGCTCACAGCTGTTGACAGTTTCCGAGCTTTCGGTCCTTTGAGATATGCAAGGATAACTATCGACCCTGAAACTGGTCGATCTCGCGGGACTGGATTTGCTTGTTTCTGGAATAAGGAGGATGCGGACAAAGCTATTGAACAAAGCGAGCTTCTGAAGACGGAGACTGTCGGCTCCACGTCGAAAGAAGCGGTGAGCAGTCCATCGATGGTTAGTCTATGCACGCTGAGCACCGCATTCCAGCCCAAGAATCCTTTCACGATGCCTTCGATCCTCACACCTGATCCTTCCTCAAGTCTTGCTCGTAGCCTCGTTCTCCACGGGCGAACACTTGATGTTGTTCGCGCCGTTACAAGAACAGAGGCAGGCAAATTGAGGGAAGAAGGAGAGAAGAGGCGACAGAAAGCTGATAAAAGGAATATGTATCTGCTTCGTGAAGGAGGTAAGTATAGTTTTCATTGGACCTAGCAGTAATGATTAACTTTTTTATAGTGATTTTGCCTAACACGCCAGCTGCAGAAAACCTCGCTCCCGCAGATCTGGAACGTCGCACGGCTTCATTCGGTGCCCGCAAGAACTTGCTCAAATCAAATCCCTCCCTATACGTCTCAAAAACGCGTCTCAGCATACGCCAGATTCCTCTCTTCGTGACGGAGCACATGTTGAAGCGACTCGCTCTGCATGCCGTCAAGGCGTTCAACATTGAATACAAGAGCGGAGAACGAAAAGGCTTGACTGCGGACGAGTTGGACGATTTCGAACCCGAACCTGAGCAAGACGCCGGTGCCGACGCCAAAGGCAAGGGGAAGTCTAAAGATCGACCACACACAGGCGTCAAGCAAACTAAGATAGTCCGTCAGCAGGAACGAGTTGATCCTGTCACTGGCAAGGGTCGCAGTAAAGGCTATGGTTTCGTGGAGATGTATAAGCACGCCGATGCGTTGCGAGTCCTCCGTTGGGCAAATAATAACGCGAAGTTGGGGACCTTGCTCGAAGAATGGTGGAAGGAGGAGTTGCGGGAGCTGATAAAACGTGAAAAGGGGAAGGGGAAGGAGGAGAAGAGTGAAGACCGCTTGAAGAGATTGCAGGCGGAGGTGGACAACGTTGAGTCGAACGGGGTGAAGCAGGGGAAGGGGACGTTGATCATAGAGTTCTCAATCGAAAACGTTCAAGTGGTCAAGCGACGGGCTACGCTGCAAAAGGAGCGCTCACAACCAGAGGTGGGCCACAGTCAAACCTTATGCTTTCTGCTTACTGATTCGTCTACGTAGCCGAAGGGAAACAAAAGCAAAGAAGTCGGCAAGCTGGAGCTCGATTCGCCTCCTCAACCTCCCGCCAAAAAGCGCCGAGTCTCCGGGGAAAAGGAAGCGAACGAGAAAGCGAAGGTTGAGGTACCTGAGCCGCAAAAAGCTGGGAACAGTGTTGGGTTCCTCATCGGGAGGAAACGAAAACAGCGAAAGGCCGGAAAGGGCCACTGACATGTCTTGTTGGATTCTGGTGATACATTGACATAAGTAGATACACATATCCGCTTGCAGCTCAAATCATGTGCAGTCCATGGAAAAGTGAATGAATCAGGAGTGTGATAAGGAGTGAGTAAAGTCTTAATTCATGAAGGAGGGCTGGATTCCTGGTTAGTCGCGAGCGGTAGTGTGCGGGACTTCAGACTTACACGGGTGGGACGGAGGTTGCGGGCCCTTGTAGATGCATTGATCAGCACAGGTGGGTACACGAAAATGAGGAGATGGCGCACCAGGTTCAGCGGCCAGAGACGGGAACGGGGCGCTGTTGCACTAGATGACAGTATCAGACTGGCCCGAAGAGCTGACTAGTCCTCTCCAATTACTCACGGCTTGCTCGATGTCATTCATACTTAGACCAGCTGGGAGGTGAGGATTTGCGGATAAAGAGGGCGGGTCAGGGATGACTTCTGAGCAGTCAATAAGCTGATTCCTGTCCTGTCCCAACGTTGAAAGCTTGTCCATTGCGGCCTGAAACTCGGACTGCATCTTCGCTTGATCACCTTATATATTTGCGTCAATCGGGGCATTTCAAGGCGGAGACGTCGATACCCACCAACAAACGATCGCCAGTGGCATGCGGTTCTCGCATCTACGTATAGGTCAACAGGTAGTATCAATGATGCGCAGGGCCGGACGCATACCTCTAGCAATCTGTAGTTTCCAAGTCGGTCAGGGTCCATGATGATATAAATACAGCGACGTACTTCATGATCGGACTGAATGCGCATCTCTCCTTGAACGGGCGACGGAACCTCACCTGTATTGTTACCGGCTCTTCAGGGACATAAAATCGTCAACTTCCAACATCTTTCAGATAATTGCTCGCGAACCAACTTACCCGGGGTACGTCGTTCCACGAAGCTGGACTTCAATGTAGAACTGAGTATCGAAGGTGTCGGGGGTGGAATCCAAAGGTGAGCTAAGGAGGTAGTGCGTGAGCAGAGGATGAAGGAATCTGAAACCGGGAGGGCGAACCCAGGAACCTATGGAGTAATGTATTTAGCTTTCTGACCCGCCAGGCGGCATTCATGGATAGTATTTAACTCACACTTGGATCAACGTGGTCCGCAGCCGCGATAGAGTGTCTATTTGGTGTAACGTCCTTGTGTAAGAATCTTGAGAAGTAGTTATGGGTACTCACGAAGCCATAAGAGCAACGACTTCATCCGATGAGAAGCCAACATCAGAGAAGCGCTCCAAAATTGAGTTGACAGAATCTGAAGCTGGGTTAATAAAAGACGATGATGCGATTTTTGGATCTCGCCTTGCGGTTCAGGGACCAGACCGGGAGGGGAAGCAGCAGTCGGTGGGGGGCGTCCAAGGAAGAACTTGAGTCGAGGTGCTCCACGGCAGTTTGCAACGCCGACAGCTCCTGCTAATTGTATACTTAGAGAGAGGTGAGAGCTCGAAACGAGACGAGGGCTGTAATCACTACTTACAAGTCTCCGGGTGAGAGAGTGACATTGTAGTCAATCATGAATTTTTTCTGAGCATTAACGATTTCGTCGATTCCATCTAAGAAAAGTGAGGGGGATGAAAAGATTGCAAACCCCCGGACACGTACTGTTAGCAGGGAATTTCGTCTCGATATCCGCGAAAACGATGATAGATCCGTCAGCACCTCCGCCACTGCTCAGCAGACCAGATCAATTTAGAACGAGCAAGAAGAGTCAGGACTCACCCTTTACTCGGCGAGTAACCGATGGCGTCGTGGAACATGAGGCGCAGTGATTCGTGGGTCTGCACAGGCATCAGCTTCGCGACATGTGGGGCGAAGACTATCCTCATACCTCTTCCCCACATTTACCGCCGTCGAATAAGTGAGCATTGAGAGTATCGACCAGGGGAAACAAGGCGCAGCAAGCCGCGTTACTAGCTGTATGAACGCCATCCGGACAAGCAGCACGTTTCGTGATAGCGGCTGGGTGTGGTAAGAGTTTAGAAGGGCTGAATCGGTGGAATAAAGGTGCGACAAACCACTTGCAAGATGAACCAGTGAGGCTCCGAGAGGGAGAACAAACATGGAACGTACCATCTCGTTTGTGGGGGGAAGAAGAGAGCATTCCCGGGCTGGCTTTTAAAGATACAACTGAGAGTGTCTGATCGCCTGAGACAGGATAAAGAAGAGATACGCCGAGGACAGACACGGGCATGTCGCTCCATTACTGCACGAGTTTCGTATTGTGCCATGGTGGAGAGTTGCAGGAACAAGAGGGGTGACAAGTGCTTCTTGCGACAGGGGACCATGATGGTGATGCCCATTCAGTGCGGATAAAACCACGATGGACAGTGCTCAGTGCTCAACCCGTCTCGAATTGTGAAGCGAGAGTCACGGCGCCACGCGTACGAGAATAAGTTCGTATGTTTGACCGCGAACTGATCCTCGCTGAACAAGGTGGGTTACTTGTGTGGATGTACGGGATATGTCGTTTGTCGTTTGTACTTGGAAAAGCTTCGAAAAAGACGGGTCAAAGCGAGGCTGTAGAGCCCACGGTACCGGTAGGCCTTCAATCGGGAGCAGAGATCAATAGGAGGTCCTTCATTCGGAGACACAAGTTAGAAAGACGCCGTTGAATATTGTGAGTCGAGTTTCAAAGTCTTGAGTGAGCGTCGTGATCATCGCAAAGATCGAGGTCGGACCCGCATCGGACCTGGTGGTGTGTCGAGAGACAAAGGAAAGTACTGTATTCCAATACTTACTGGTAGTCTGGTAGAAAAGCGGCGGCCATACTATGGTTGTCGACACTGGGCATCAAGCTTGTTCTTGTAAGTATTAGCTGTACTTGAGATTTCGCAAGACAGTAAATCTGTTGCACAGCAAGACCCAGGGTATGAACCAGGAGGATAGACAGTGGCGTGCAAGTTTTGAGCTTGAGGCGTTGAGTAGATCAGGGAGAAGGTTTAGGACCGCCGATGTCACAGCGTAACGTGACACCACGCGTTTGCCAGCAACCACCATGGACGACCTCGACCTCGACGCGTCTTCTCAAGAAGTCATGCGAACTTTTTATCGCAGACTGTACCCTTTCAAACCAATATTTAACTGGCTCAACCACCAGCCTACGTCTACGCGACTTTTCACCCACCGCGAATTTGCATTCACCCTTCCCAGAGACATCTATCTTCGCTACAATTCCTTCAACAACGCAGATGACTTAAAAAAACAAGTTTGCGACTTGACACCGACGCGTTTTGAAATCGGGCCTGTCTATAGTGCCAGAGTACGTTCCCAAAAAGACTTTGTCGTACCTTGTTAATTGTTTGTAGCCCAAAGACAAGAAGACCGTTCGTCCTGGAGCATTCAAACCTATGCAACGCGAATTAGTATTCGATATCGACATGACCGATTATGACCCCATTCGTACTTGTTGTACTGACGCGGCGATATGCAAGCGGTGTTGGGGGTTCATTGCGGCTGCTGTGAAAGTCTTGGACACCTCGATTCGTACGCAGTTTGGGTATCAACATCTCCTTTGGGTTTACTCTGGTCGACGCGGAATACACTTGTGGATATCTGACAAGGAAGCTTTGGACTTGACGGATGAACAGCGAAGAGCCGTGGTCAATTGGTTGACGGTGATCCAATCCGGGAAGGATGCTGGGAAGGTGAATGCCCGTCACGGAACGAAACCACTACCCCCATCTCTACAGTGCGTCAATATCGTCTTCAGAACTCTTACCGATGAGTGATACAGCCCCTTTTCGCAGGTTTGCTCTCGGAGAATTGGCCACCGTCTTCACGGAACTCATACTGACCGATCAGGATTGTTTTGGGTCTGAGGCAGGGTCCGAGGCTCTTCTTCAGCTGATTCCGGATTCCAAAGCAGTGGAATATCTCACGCAGCTGTGGTCTCGAGATCAATCACGATCCTCCGTAGAAAAATGGTCGGACTTCAAGAACCAGATTAAGGGTTACTCGAGAGGTACACCTCAACGAGTATGTGCTCTGTGGTCGATTACCTGGTCTCTCTTCTCACCTTCGATCGCGCAGACCTCCCTCACCGCTGCCATGGAAGACATCATCTTGTTATACACATACCCTCGCCTCGACGCGGAAGTTTCCAAGCATCGAAACCATTTGCTCAAAGCCCCGTTTTGTGTACATCCCAAGACAGGTCGAATTTGCGTCCCCGTCGACCCCTCCGAAATCGATAACTTTGATCCAGAGACAGTACCCACCGTCGGTCAACTGTTAAGGGAACTCGACGCGGCTGGGAATCGGAGCGAGAACGGGCAGGAGCACCATTCAGGTATGTCGATCGGGATGTTTCTCCTGACTGAAATGGAGTCTCACACTTGTACGTTTTAGATTGGGAACGGACTTCACTAAAACCCTACGTTGACATGCTCAATAAACATGTACAAGGTCTCATGGGAGAGGTCAGGCGGGAAAAGCGTGAAATGGGTACGTTCGAAGTTCATGTAATCGGCGCCCAGAACTTACCTTCTCTTTAGACGTTACCTGGTAGCTACGACCTGGCGCCACCATCTCCTTTTCCTCGGTCCTCGCTATGCCATTTTTGTATGTATCGTGATATATTAGCTTGAATGTATCAATTAGTGGATCTCCGCCGATTGACTGGTTTGGACTCGGAAGTGAGACCGAGTTTCAGCACTCCTCGTGCATCCAATGTTCTTGCACACACCAAACATTATGCATTATGTCGTCCATTACTATCAAGTACAGTATCAACAGCAAACAAACGAGAGCACGAAAACGAGAACACGACTTGCGATACGACCCGGTTATGCTACATTGTAGAATAAAGTTACTGTAACGATCGTGGCGCATTGAGGAACACGATAAATACTGATAATGCAAACCCCAGAAGTTTCTTATTCTAATAATTGAGTGAAACATGGTAAATAGTCAATCATCCTCCTCGATCTCGGTTTCCAGCCATCGCAGCAGGAGGGTTTTCCCCTCAGCCTGGAGGTAGCTACAAACCCTCCTCCCAACAGCGGTGGCAAGCTCCTCTGCACGACCAAAACCAGTCAAACAACCGCTTCTGTATTCTTGCTCAGAGACCCCAAGGATGCTCGATACAGAGGGAACGTCAGAGTCGCCCTGGGCATCGGCCTTCATGAGAATCGGAAGGGCGATGAGGGTTGGGATCTTTTCCGTCACTTCCGTAAGTTTCGCAGAGCGATCGTCAAAGGTACGGTCAGGCGACTTCAAGATGCCTTGAACGACTTCGAAAAGAGTGGCCAAGGCATTGAGGCCATTGATAGCCTCTTCGGCGGCCTCCCGCGCCATCTTCTCGTCAGGAAGAGGGAGCTGGCGCAGCAGATCATAGACCGCGCGAGCATCTGCGGCAGGGGACGTCGAGGTTGACGTGGGTGGAGCTGGTGGTGAAGGCGGCCGGGATGTTGGGAGTTTGATGGTGAACCGGTTAGGCGGAGGTGTGAGGGGTGGACTCGACGTGGGAGAAGCACGGCGTTTCTTCATGCCCGGCAAGACTGTCGGTTGGAGCCCCGGAGATGAAGGAGGCGAGGGCACCACGTATGGCCTGTTGGACAACGCAACTATCGCTCGCCATGCCGCAGATATAATGAAGGGAGCTAGCGCCTTCTGCGCCACAGTCGACCCTGTGTAGCGTTTAAGTGCCTGAGCGTACAAAGGCACGGTCGTGACAAGAGTCGCGACAGATGCATGCTGAACCGACTTTGCTCCGTGGGGCGGTTTTGCCGAAGATACCGTGTGAGGGTTTTCCAATCCGTCGAGAGCGGCAAAGAGTTCGCTTCGAATACCCCCCACGAGCGGATTTACGACCCGATTCACGAGAGAAACCAGTCCTTCACGAATGGACTTGAGGTTGTCCCCTCTGACGTCTGTATCTTGACCGAGGGAAAATGACTCGAACGTCTCCAGTAGTTCTCCCGCCAAGCCCGCAATTGCAAGACCATGCAACTGATAAGCATTGAGTCCAGGATTCTGTAGAGTCGGAGCGGGAGGCGTGAGGAATGCTGGAGATGATAAAATGGGCACGATGAGTGCCGACAGGTTGCTCAGTAGCACCGAAAGGGGTTTGTGCAGGGAGCGCACAATAGCTTTCTGCAGATGAGGGTTCTCGTTAGCAGCGACCAATTCGCTGCAAGAAACTTTGTCAGGGACAGAGCGTCGTGTGAATGGACACAGTACTCACGAAGCAATCAGCGACCCCAAAGCATGGCCTCGACCCGCGGGGATGGGGCGTCGACCTCCTACTACATCGCTCACAACCGCTGAGCCTGTTGGTTGGGCGAGGGCCTTCGAAACGGCTTCACTCAGCTTGAGGTTAAGCATTTCTAGATATGACCCATCTTGAACCAGTGTAAGTGGAGCGACGGCCGAGCTCGGAGCTGGGGCAGGAGATTGACGTCTGAAGCTATTGAGAGACAGACGGTTCAGAGGGCGTGCTCTTTCGAAACCGATGCCTGAGTCTGGTCGAGACGGGGTGGGCGCCGGGGAGGAGGGTCTGCTGGCTGGGCGGAAGAAGGACGGATTCTTGAGTGTGTGCATCATGTCGGTGCAAGGCGGTGATGTTGTTGTTGTGGTTTTCTTCTAGATGTGACTGAATGGATATCGGATCGGTTTGTTCGTTTTCTTTTTCTTGTTTTCTCCTGCGTCTCTGCAAGCTCTGGCCAACGCAAGCGACCAAATTTGTAGGTGTATCGAGGTCAAATTATCCCATTAGTGGGAAGGGCGAGGAATTGGTGATAGGCCGATTTTAAGGAGGGCGGTCTGTGTCGAGGAGAAGGAAGGCAAGTGGAACGAAGAGAATTGTGCTGACTTGTAGTTTGGGGCAGCTGAAATTAATGACGAAAACAAAGGGACTCATGAACAAAGACAGAAACGAGGATAACAGCACGAAACATACCAGTGAGAGGCAGACTTCATAGATTGAGGGTGCAGTTGCTGGAAAGTTTTGTGGGTGTAGCTTGGACAATGGGGGGAAGGAAGGTCCTTGTTGGAAAAAAAATTCTCTTGTAATGTTATAAGCTATCCACCGTGGGAATCCCGATCTGTAGGTCCGGCCAGGGCCAGCTGCGCGCTTCGCCCGCGTTCTGTAGCAACGAGTCTCAGGAATGTAATTTGACCCATGCACGAGGCGGAGCACTCCCGAAATCCGAAACGAATCAATTTTGCTCATTGCAATGAGCTCCGCACTGATTTACATGCCTTCAAGTTCGCTGGCACTGGAGAAGCCAACCGGGCCAGGGCCCCAAAAGCTTGTCCAAAAGGAATCGATAACCGGGCATCCATCCATATGCTCCATTCATCATTATACAACGCTACACATGTGTCAGAAGGTCCTTGACTTTCTCACATACCAGACCCTTTCCACGTAGTCGCCACAGACAGCTGTCCTCTTCGCTTGCCTTGAGCCGCAAGATCCCACAGGGTTCCTGGTCCTTGGCCGTGAGGATGATCTTCACTTCACCTAGAGTCCCGGAAGGTGAGCCTCGTGGTACAAAAATGAAGGGAGTTAGGATAACGACAATACCTTCAAAAGGAGGTATGGATACATCGATAATCTCGACTCCCATATCAGACACATTCTCTACCCTTGCCACAACCTCGCGAATCGGACCTTCGTACCAGCCTCGGGAATTATTCGATTGGTCGAGCCCATTCCATAGTTGCTCTATATCGTTATTCTGCTTGGCTCGGGGATCAGAAATGAATGGCGAATCTAGCGCAATGAGGTCCTTTTTTCCCTAGCATAATGGATGGAGTCGAATGTTTTAGTCCAATTTGAGTTCATCAGGCGAGTGGTATATATATAAACTCACCGTCTCGGAGGTTGTCACCGTGGCTCCAGTGCTTGATGTGTCAAGTTGCGGCAGTCCGGACTTCATCTGCATCAACAGTCGTAAGTGATTGACCGACAAGCCAATACCAAGCAGGTACACACCAGTGACATCTCAAAGTTCTCCGTTGATGCGGCGATCGCCAAATCACCTCCAGTGAGCGTCTTAACATTGAAGATAGGCGATCGTCTCGGTGATGTTTGTCCCGAGCTACGGGAGAGAGAGCGACCCTTCGATCGAGGTGTAGCAGGGGGTGGTGGTTCGTAAGCCGCGTATCGTAGTTTACTTGACGGCAGCCGGCCTGATCGCTGGGAAGGAGACTGGGGTGGGGTGTGGCCTTGACTTGAACTTGCGGTTCCGGATGCTCGCTTGAAGCTCAACAATGATTGGAGGAAATCTGGTAACTTTGACAGTTCAGAAAAGTAGTATAACAGGGCTGATGATAACTTACTGCCGATGACTTTGCCCCATGGACAACAGTTTCGAGTGATGCTCTATCCTGGGCAAGTTCCAGAAATTTGGAGGAAAACTACAAACCGAGTTTATTGATACATTGAAAGAGGGCAGGAAAGGATGCACTCACGAGGCGTATTCTACGCCCGCTCGCCTCCCCTACTTTCGACACCACATTTAAGACATCTTGGGGTATGTGATCACACTCCGCGGCTACCCTTGATATGGCCAACAAGCAAGCTTCCTGTACGGGGGCTGATTCCCTTTTAGTCGAATGTACTGGGAGAACACGATGGTTCTACTCACGAGTGCATGTACCGAGCTGCGACGATAGACTTTGCAATAACTCATGAGGCGGAAGGGACACTCTGCCGATGTATTCACAAGACAGCGCCGCTAAAATGACCATGATAGTAGGGTCTGATTGTCGAAGTTCTGGAAACCGAGCGAGAAAGGTTGTGGCACATTGTATCTGCCAGTCGGCTGACGCTGTGATTCTCTAGTTAGCCCAAGGTGCGAAGGTTGCCAACTTTGGTACAGCAATCTTTACCTGTTCTGATGAATGACAGCACGCTCTGCACTGCCGGTTCCAGGACCGCCTCTTTGTTTTCGCTCGTAACCATGTAGACGTGCTGCAATATGTCTTGGACCTCACGAGCATAGCGTTCGCCATCGCCCTGTGCTTCGACTTCCAGAATTTCGAGGAGACGGCAAACATATTCTGCCTTGTGAGCTACAGAGAGGTCGGACGGAACTTGTTGCAAGGACCGAGAATAATAGGATTCGACGACATTGTCGTCAACTTTGTTCAGCACCCTGACTGTCTAGACCGAAGGGAGGCCCTGTCAACGTGAACGCCATACAACTTTTTTGTGATACACACCATCTTGCGCACGAAGGGATCCTTGGAGTCCAATAACCGTACGACATGCTCGACCTCCCACTGGTCTAAAACAGACGGGATCTCCTGCGTTGTTCCCGCCCAGTACTTCGGGTCAACAGATTCCAGACACAATAGGAACAGATACTGGTCGTTGATGGACCGAGAAGTCAATAAATCGCGAACATAAATGATGGGTGATAGTTTACGGGACTCCAGGAGCGGTGTCGTTGGGCCCAGCTTAGCTAGTAATCTGAAGGCTTCCAGAAGGAGCGCTAAGTCGATGTCAGGACCACGATGCGCCAAAGAACCAGAGTGCCAACTCACCATAATCCTTCCGCTTGACAGACGAGCGTATCGTATGGCCTATAATCGTGAGATTATCGTCTGATAGTCTGTAACAGACGATTAATTGCGTTTGGGTTGCACGGACGGAGAACCCACTCGACTGTCATCAACGCATCCAGTACCTTGATACCGCTGCTTCCCAACCTTTTCTGCTCTTCGTGGCGCTTGCCAGAGAGGATGATAACAGATAAATCGTTTACCATACGATGCATGTCCGGACGGGAGGCATCATCATGCTCCATATGGTTTTAGACGAAATTTAAGTAAAAGAAAGCATTCACCTACCAAAAACGCGCGAGTGATAAGAGACAGAGCAGCATTGGAGACGGAGCTATCTGAATCCTTTAGTCGCCGACAAACGTTGGGCACGATGGAGACAAGGAGATCAGGGCGGTAGCGTGAAAGTTGTTTATAAGCCAATAGGGTGCGCCGTCGAACAGGAGGTCTGGAAAGTTTGTTGTCAGAGTTACGGGACTTATAGGAGGCAAAGAACACATACTGACGAGCTATGAGCAAGTAGATCGAATAGACGTGTCTGAATGGCGGGTATAACCTCTTCAGACGGGGAGGTATTCAAGTGGTCCAATGCAAGACAGATTCTCGGAACATGAGAGCTTTCCAAGTCCTTCACAGAGAACGTGAGCACCTCGTCATGATCTCAAGAAGGGCTCGGCACACTTTACGCAGAGTGTTGACCAGCATGAGTTGTAGGTCGTTCCCGGCGGGCATAACCTCCGAGCAGAAAAGATACCCTGAATACCGAGTGAGTGAGTGAGTTTCGCGTAAAGGGAGTGTGCCAACGGACCAATTCTCTTCTCTGCAACAGTCCTTCCGGCCTCAGCCAGAGTGACAGCATGAGGAAGGGCACTGTTTAAGGCGCTGCGTTCAAAAGCGCCTGCAGAGGCTGTCGTGTAGCAATACAACAAGGTTATCAGGTGTTCCTTGCGTTGTCTCTAGAGAAGGTGTGAGAGCTTTGGATGGGATAGAGAGTGATATGCTCTAACCAGTGATAACTGAGAGTTCGATAGATCACGAAGCGTAGCTTCAACCGCGTCTGCAAGATGTTGGTCTGCCCTGACAAACGAAGTCTCTTCCTCCACCTTCCTTACTAGGACGTAATGGGCTCGACTTGATGCACCAGACGAAGCGAATGGGACGTCCATGCCGAATCTTGTAGTGTAATATTCAGTGCTGGACGGGGTATTGAACCATGAGGCAGCGGCTGCCGCGCTCATTGTCACTGTCCAGTGTCACTGTCAGCACACGGATTCGCTCTCCCCCCCATGTCGACCGACGCTGGTGCTGCGACCGCACATTCGTTCAACAAGATACTAAGCAAGCCGAAGTACCCTTCAAAGTCTCGTGGATCAGGTGGAGAAACAGATGAGGACTCGAACATCAAGAAGTTGCGCCGTCTAATCCTTGTCGAAGGAATTCCTGCAAATGTCGTACGTCCCATTCGTCGCTCATGCAATCGGTGCTTCGATTCTGAATATATACAAGGATGCCACGCTACGACCGAGAATATGGAAGATTCTGCTGCGCATAACAGATGTTTCCGCCGATAATTACCTCCAGTATGTTGCCCGAGGACCTTGTGAAGTTAGGGAGAAGATTAGGAACGACACTTTTCGGTGAAGACATTGAATCAACACAATTTCCATATCCAATTTACATCAATATCAGGACGTTGGCTACAGATCGTGGTTTCAAGGAGAGAGTGCGTGAAGATATGTTGGTAAGATTATTGGACGCCTTCGTGTGGCGAAATCATGGTATGGTCTGTCCTAGTGCTTCCGGCCTTGCTTGCTCATTTGACTTTGTAGATAGACAAGAAACGCAAGAGCTTGGATTCACCTATGTTCAAGGGATGAATGTCCTCGCCGCCCCTTTTCTTTACACAATGCCTTCGGAACTGGAAGCGTTTTATTGTTTTTCGAAGTTCATTGAGGAATCATGCCCTCTTTATGTCCAGCCTACTCTAGACGGCGTACACAGAGGCCTACGAGTAAGTCGACATCCGTTCCCACTAACGTGCTGAACGTTGATCCCAACATCTGGGCAGCTTCTTGACAAGTGCTTGAAAATCGTCGACCCCGAACTCTTTGGCCACCTGCGGTCAAAAAATCTCTCTGCCGAGATTTATGCCTTCCCATGTGAGCTCTAACTTGGTGGGCATGTGCGTTTGAGTGTGCTGAAATATGCTACTCAGCTATTCTAACGCTATGTGCATGTACGCCACCCCTCGATCAAGTCTTGCGGTTATGGGACTTTCTCCTCGCTTTCGGTGTTCATCTCAACGTTTTATGCGTGATCGCACAATTGCTTCTCATGCGTGATGAGGTTATGGCCTCCTCAAGGCACGTACGTTATCTCCGGCTTCCTGTTCCTAATGCTCATCGCTCCTCCCCAGTCCGATGCGTCTGCTCAGAACATTTCCTCCTCTAGAGGCTCTGCCGGTCATTGGTATAGCTGTCACTCTTGTGCGAGATCTGCCGGCAGATCTCTATGATGAATTGGTCAAGCATCCCTATGAAGTTCAGCATCATTGACGCATCGGTGGTGCACATGAAGTCGTTCGTCCATGTATGTATGATATGTACGTGTATTGCTTATTGTATTCCATGTTCATTGAATAGATATGCCGCTACAGTTTAGGTCTGTATCGGTCGTTTAGGTGAGCTGTCAAATGATTGCTGGGACGGACATTCGCCCTCGTTTGCAACGGATAACAGTGAACGACGTTCCCCACACTGGTATCATCCAGTGCGACACCCTCGGAGTCGTTGCTGAGGCCAGGTCAGGTCAGGTCGAGATCTGTCGACTACTGATGACTGAACACGGGCGGGTACATTCTGGCCGCAAAATGGAAACGAGTGGCGGGAAGATGTATGCCTGGTATAAATGCACCCGACCTTGGTCGTCCCTTTATCTGCTACGTACACAAGGAACTCCTTTCGAGACTCTAACTTTGGCACAATACTAGAACGTGTATGGAGGCTGGCAACCGAGTCGTGCCTCATGTCTCCAAATTCTGCCTTCGGAATCAAGTCAACTTCGCATTTAGGTTCTCTAGCCCCCCCTGTACTGATAAATTACATTCAAAAATTATATCTTGGCTGCTTCAGGGTACATTGTTCAGACCCTCCCATGGATTCTGCTCCCCTCAACTCTACAGATCAAGCTCTCTTCGCGAACATGGGTTATACGCTCCTCTTCGACGTCGTTAGTGTCGTCTGCGAAACGGGGCTTTGGGGAATCTACTTGATTCTCTTTGCTTGGGTAGTGGCCTTGCAGTTGTGCGCTTCAGACTTTACAGTCCTCGTCACTGGTCGTTTTCTCACCGTACGTCTCCTTACAGATCACGGCGAAAACTACATAACCTTGCCAGCATCGTTGTTTTGGCGGCCACAATTATCCTATTTCTGTCCTCAACGGCGCTCCTGGCAATGAACGTATCCTGGCTGATAGTCAGCTTGAGAGGGTTCTTCTTGAGGTATACCAACCTAGACTGGCCCGATCGTATTTTACAGATCAACGAGGACGTCATTCCCCTCGGCATCCCAGAGGAAGCACTTTTTCTCGCAAATGTGCGTGTTTCTCTTTCGGGCTGCTCATATGCACCATAATTCCTACGGACTATAGATGCTTGTCGGAGATGCCATCGTCATCTGGAGGGCCTGGGTAATTTGTAGAAACACGCGGTTCCGCCGCCTCGTATTCCTACCGATGGTTCTACTCTCGGCCTCTTTCGGTAGGTCTTGGAGAGTTTTATCGGCAATTCACCAGCGAACTCATTCACCGTCTATTATCCTAGCCTTTGTGGTTATCAATTTGATTTGTCTCAGTAATGAGGGCTTCGGTGACAACACCTCACTCGCCGTTGGTGCGAGGACTTGCCAATGGGCTGAACCTAGCGCCTGGGCAGTTTCCCTCTTGACAAATATAATTTCCACCAGCTTGATTGCGTTTAGAGCATGGTAATCTCATCTACAATCACACTCGAGCCCCTTGCTCAAGATTCTATACTACTGGGCAACATCACGAATTCCTTCAATCAGCGGGTCAACTGTCCTCTTCGCGCAGTCAGCGGATTATGCTGGTTTTCGTCGAATCTGGATTCGTCTACTCGTTATTTTGGGTCTGTATTTGATTTATTCTTACCATTCTGCCCCTGAGCTCATCCCGATCAATCCTAGCTTTCTCAACTGGACTTATTTTTCGATTTCGAAGTAAAATCGGACTTTTTGACTTACCTTCATGCGTTCCTGAATTCTGTCGGAGACCAGATATCTGTAAGTGCGAACAACTCCCGGAAAGAACGCCTCGCTCATGTTGCCATCAATGTAGGGAATCTACCCGACGGCCATTATCATCCTCGTGCACATTCAGCGTAGTATCTCGGACGATATGGTTGCTGTACAAAGCATCGGGCATTCATCGTCAAGAGGTTACGAGTCGTCTCAGAGTCAACAGTTCTCGACGTTAATATTTCAGTCGAGGGTGACGAAAGCGGAGGACGAGATGGCGTCCGACATCGCAAAAAGAAGTCCCGGTGTCGAGAACGGTCCGGGCTTGCTGCCAACGAAAGAGGTCTAGACACTCTCAAAATAGCTTCGAAGCTTAGGTACACTACATACCCTACTTATCTTCTGAGCGACAGTGATACTGTGCACCGACTTCAGAACACTCTTCGAGGGCGTGGGAAACATAACTTTGACACAGGTTGACGCGACGCGAGGTGTCAAGGCACGTGACAACAATTCTTAATCTATTCTCTCATGCAACGAGCGTCAACGCTTGGGAATCGACTCTCGTACGCTCAAGGTCTCAGTCAACCGGCCAATCCTGCTGTCACTGCTGCCAAACTCAGGGAAAAGAAGAAGGAGTATGATGGGGTGGCCGCTCTGGACAGATCCAGCGCTGTGTTGTTGGAACGCATAACTGGGATGATGGAGGACTGCGATGTGATGGCAAGTGCTGGTGAGGGTACGTATTTCTCTGGCTCTTATTTCGAATTAGTAGAACTCAATTTACTTTCCCGATCCCTTTCGATCTGTAGTACATGGGGAAGTTCTCGAGCAATGGCCCAAAATGTTCCAGATCTTGAACCTGTTTTGTACGTCCTGGCGACTCGAGTTTCTGGGCGAGGTTTCTGATGATCCCTTTAGTGGCGTCTCGCGGAGAACACCCAGAAGAGGAGCATGCCAACTCGGATCAAGATGGCCAAGTGCTCGTTCGACTACCCATTGACGAGTTGCAGAATACTCAGCAATCGGAAAGCCATTAGTTATCGCCTCCACGCCCCGGATGTATTTCAAGACAGCTCGTTAATTCATGGCCTGACTTGTCATAAATGCATAATGTACCTCTACAACAATGTATCCAATAGTATTTGTTATCGAAACTAAACGTATTCCATAGGGTATGATCATGAGTCGTGCGTACATTACATGCAAACGTTCTGAACTCATCACTGAGTTGCATTCTTCTTCTGCTCTTTCATCCGAGCGATGCGCTGAAAGTAGTTAGTCAATTTCATCTCATTCATATCGCAAGCGGAGCGTACCTGTTTCCTTTCTTCTTTGCGCCTCGCCATCTCTGCGGCTTTCTCTTCTTTGGACATCGCCGCAGGAAGGGAGGGCGTTGAAGGTGCAGGCGATGGTGAACGTGCCGCATTAGATCCTTCCCATGATCCAGAGTCCCATCCGGTAGCAGACAAGCTATTGAAGGGTTTGGCTGGGACGGGTTTAGGTGCTACAGGGGTCGGAGCGAGGGTTGCTGGCATGCTGGGAGCAGCCGGGGCAGTTTCAAATGCACCTAGATTCGATGATGAATTAGATCCTCCTTACAACACGACGTCCGTTACTTACTCCAGTCGTCCTCGTCCGCGTTCACGTCCATAAGATCATCGTTACCCCATGGATTCGAATCTACACCGTCTTCCGCTGCAGCTTCCTCCGCCAACTGTTGACCCAGGGAAGCAGCAACCACGCTGGGAGGCACTTTGTTCGCCCCTAGCTGTAAGCCTTTCGCTTTCGAAATCGAAGGCGCGTGATTGGGGAAAGCGGGGGAAGACACAACAGAATTGGCGGCAGAGACGGATGTGAGGAGCGGACTAGGCCTCAAGGCACCTATACGCGAATCCTCTGCCGGGGGAGGAGCCGATGTAGGCCTGTCGATGTCGGTAACTGTCGCCATCGTCGTTTGCATATCTGATGATACAAGCTAGGAAGTCTCGTCAGTAACAGCTATCGGGGAATCGAACTCCGCCGAGCGTACCCTTTTCCCAAGAGATGACATGGCCCACCCAGCAAGGGCACCAGCGGCACCAGCAGCAGAGTTGACCAAAGTCGCTTGACCTGGTGAGGCGGGAGTAAGTGTATTCTCCCCGAGCCTCTCCAGAGGATTGACAACGGTTTCTGGCTGCCCAGTATCCTCGAGTGAGTATTGACAGTATAACTGGACCGACAAGATCTCACCAATGTGGCTACATAGGTTTCCAGCTTCTTCACAAACAGTTCCATCGCTTTGAATGCCTGATCTCTCACAAGTCTAACAACACTGAGTAACGATCATTGGTCGGGATGTGATTCACTCACTTTTCCTTATCGACCAATGTGAAAGACATGTTGGGGATGACTTTGGTTGCTAACTCTTCATGTTCGAAACAATCTAATGTGGCCATAAAAGCCATCAGCCCGGCAACTCGAGCGTGAACGAAAGGATCTTTCAGAGCTCGCAGGAAAGCCGGCACCAGGACTTTGCGTTTCGTGTTGTAGCCGAGGGTTGGTCCCAAACGCCCAATCAATATACACGTGTTCGTGCGTATTGATGCTTCTGGGTCGTTTTGCATCTTCGCTAAATGACGGAGGAGGTCGTTGTTGAGAGTACGATCACTGAACTGTAGATAAATTAGATTTAAATTGTTCCCATCATCAATGTTCCTCGCCTTTGAAGACAACAAAGGAATAGCTTTTAGAGTGGCTTCACGGATGACAGCGACGGTATCAGAGAATCCAGTTTGCTGATAGTCAAGGAGTCAAGGGGTTGTAATAAGCAGGTACGAGGCGGAGGCTCACGAGATGTGGAAATATTTTCCCGTCGACGGTCTTTTTGTCCAGCTTCTCCGCAAATTCAGGTAGATTGTCGAGCAATGCCATCCGAATCCCGCGATCAGGACTGGCGAACAGCTTGACTATGGGAGCCAGGATGACATTGTTGTACTCCTCTTGGGAAACGTCTTTCCCAATCTTAACGACAAGAGGAACAATTGTTGCAGCAGAGGCACCGCCATATTCGATTGCAGAGACTATAGAAGGGAGCACCCGATAGATAGCAAGCTCCGAGGGAAACGAACCGAGGGAATCGTTCAACATGCTGCGGAGAGAAAAGGTGAAAACAGTACTTGAAAGCATTATGTGGGCCATACCGTAGTAGGGCGGCTTTGTCTCCTTCACTTCCGAGGGCAAAGTTGTCTAATCCAACGCACACTTTGACGAGCGGATTGTTAGTAAAAAATCCAGTGTCCGTCATGCCGATCTCGAGGAACCCTTTGGCGGTCAACCTCCCTTTGGGATTGGGGTTCAGAAGTTTCTTGTAAAGAGGGAAAATGGCCGTCGGGATGTTTCCTCGCGTTGCGGGTGCAGGCGGAGGATGAGGTGGTGTCGCTGTGGGGGGCGGGTGATGTTCAGGATTGAATGTGGCGTTCAAAAGCAAACCTAAACCGTATGCGTCGGCAGCTGCAGGCTCGTTCCTGGAGCAAAAAAATAGAGATCATTGTGAGGAACCCAAGCAGAGACGAATGCTCACGGCCTCACAGACGACCACCCATTTTTCTTCACTTCTGGGGGTGACCATCCATCGTTACCTGGAAGTAGGCTTGCCATGGACTGCAGACGGGTATTTCGACAGTCAGCAAGACCTCATAGACGATTAGAATAGCTCGCACATATAGAACTGCCCCGTCTTCCTTCGGATTGCTGAGCAATTCGAATCCTCCAAGCTTCCACTCTCCGGAGGGAGCCAGAAAGATGGACCTTATTCGAACTGCCCCGTGCGTTGAAGAACAGGAATCGTTGATGAAGGCCAAGGCGACCTAAAATTAATGTCATTTGAAGTGATCCGTAGTACAGGTTTATTCGACGGACAGATATTCGATGCAAACCCCACAGGAGCCAGTCTTCCTTTTCACGAACACTCTTCTTCGCCCACGATGGCAGAGCGGATTCGAGCGGTCTAACGCGCTCTGTCATGATATGAATAGTTGTGTCTGTCTCAACGACATCCATGAATTTGAGAACGTCTGGGTGTCGAATTGTACGGAGCTTTCGTAGGGCATTCTTCGCGAGAGGCGCAATATCGCGTCGTTGTGTAAAGTCATATTCAAAAACCGATACAAGGCTAGAGTCATCCTGTACGTAGTGTCTATTGGCGAAATTGAGGGTTGAGAGAGAGACTGAAGTACGCACTTTTTTCGTCGCATCATATAGATTGCATATCCCATCTAACGAAGCTACCTTTGCACCCAGAGAGAACGGTAAGTTGAGCCCGGATTTCTGGACAAGAGTTGATACTGCCGCTGATCCCAAGGTTCTCAGATAATCCATTGAGGTGAGTAGAGAACCCTGGAAGAGGACACGATGGCTGGACGATGGAACACAACAATGAAGTAGTCGGTAACAAAAGGTAACAAATAATGGCGACTGCCCTGTCATTGACGCCCAATTTTGATCCCAACCATGCGGACGACCCTTGCTCTCAACTCTCATCTTCTCCCATATCTCTCTGGTTCTCGACGGTCGGGACCTCGATGATACTGCCCTTAATATTTTGGAGACATTGACTGGACCTACTGGACTGCTTCACTATCAGCGGTTCTGCGACTGAAAACATTCAAAACTTGGAATGAATCCTGAACCAGGACCCTCAACATCAAATGCGGCGTCATCCGATTCTCTGGTAATTCCTCCAGCTTCACCAATGCTGTTGGATAGCGAGCTTCTGAACGGTGCACACATGAACGGTACACTGGAGCCTACGCTGGAGGAATTAGAAAGAGAGTTGCCGGTAGTCTCAGACGGGCAGGTACCATTGGGGGAGTTGCTTTCACGCGTAACGCAGTCAATATACGCCGAGTTGTCGGAAATGACAGAAACGTGAGCGCATCTGCACTTCATATAGTAATAGGACCTCAATCTTTCCCCTCTAGCCTACCAAATAGCTCCGATGCTGCTCGAAAAAGAATGCTTGCGGACTGGGTTGTCAGAACGAAGAAGCAGGTCGTTAAGCTGTACGCTGTAGTGAAATGGGCTCGAGATGCAGATACGGTCCAGAAGTGCATGGTGAAACAGCCCTCGGCTTCTGTCAATAAAGGAATTAACATCAAGGTGGTAGAACATTACAGCGTTCCTAATGGACCAAAATCGTCAGTTTGAGGATGCATTGGTGGGACTGAACTATGCTAGGGAATCGTTGGACCCTGCTCGGTATGCTTATAAGTCTATCGCTCTTTGCACCTCGCTGAGACTTAGTTTTAGACTGCGCAACCACGATCTTCTTACCTCTTTGGATGTATTGACCACCGGGTCATATCGACGTCTGCCCACAGCTATCAAGGTTTGCCCTTTCTTCCCAAAGAATCCCGATTGTGCTCAAATGACATAAAGAAATCGATTATTCTCCCAACACCTCTGACCGACGCACAAGTCATCAAGACTTTGAATGACATCCAAGACGCTATTCGATACCGCCTTCGTCTTAGGGAGATAATACCCATCGAAATGTCGCGGTATCGTATAGGTATGTCCCCTTTCGTCCCTCAGGCACGAGGATTTCCCAACAGTATCTCGTAGCGGACGGGCGCGTTTTCTTCACCGCCCCAAATCTGTTTGAAACATCTCTGTGTTTGAGTGGAGCACAACAACACGACGGCTGGTTTTTTGTAGACGTGGAATTCTTGCTCAATATCGGTGGAGACATGACTGGGACGCAAGGTGCGGGCGAACCTGCATCCGCAACGAGGGAAACTGACGAAGCGTCATAGAATTTCCCCGCACGCCGAGTGGTTTCATGAAGACATACATCACCGAAGAGGTTGACCGTCAACTTGGATTGTTCGTCCCGACACCCCCACCCGAAGAACCCCTTCCTCCAGGAGTCGTGATGCCAGAAAAGCCCGAATTGCCCGAGGGCGTTTCTGATGCTCCTCTCGTGCGCCTTTTCAACTTCCTCCGTGAGTGATGTTATATGCCCTCAGAAAAGTACTCAAACGCCCACAACTCAGAGATGATGTCGCTATCATACCAGCTGGAAATTCTGTGGTATCAAGTAAGTGCCACTTATCTAGCTGAATTACTGCTCACTAACTTCGTCAGGCTGAAAGGATGCGGTCCTTGGGCTGGGGCGATTATCTAAATGTTAATATGACCCCAAATCGAAAGACTTTAACGGTGTCTTATTGGATGTAAGCCCGTGTGTTTCCTCTCCTTGTCAATATCTGAATCAAGTTCAGTCGGAAACCCCCACCTCCTCAGGGTCCTGCTCGGCAGCAAGGGAGGCCATCGACTCTCGGTGGTACAGTGACCATCTCAATCATCGAACCTGCAGCATCCACTGCTCTCGGGAAACGCTCGTCCCGTGCCCTCGTTCTAGCCGAATTACAGCAGAAATCAAAGCTTGGAACAATGAAACCGTCAGATACCGTTGAAAGCCTCAGCATTGCCGTGGAGTGGGAGCCAGCACCAAACGCACTGGGAGCCAGTGTCTCTGCCCAAGATTGTAATCTCCCTGAGGGCACCTTGGTTGTGGTACGGAGAATCCTTTCACGTGTTCGCCTTTTACTGACTGCCATGGCAGAATTCTGACAATTTGGATTTTGAGTCCATGCTACGCACAATAATACGGCACCATACCAAAGCCGTCCTTCAAAGCTACCAATCACAGCTTCAGCACGGTACCACTCAACATGGAATCCCCCGCTCAGTGTTCGCAGGTCCTGGTGTCGTGAGGTTGGACGATGACAGCGAGTATTTTATTATGTCCGAAACCATCACGAGGTCTAACGGGCGTTTTTATCCAGATGGCTTGCTGGCACTTCACGTACAACTGTGCGCTGAGAAGGTCCTTACAATCAATATTGACGCTCGAACGGGCCGCTTTATCTTTCGAGATGCTGGTGATCTTTCGCCTGCTGGTCAAGCACATCGATACGCACCTCGCTTTGAGAAAGTTAATCAGGAGCCTCAGCACTTGCTGTGGTTTTTGAGCTCACTCAGGGTCCAGGTGGGCTCTTTTTTACTTCATCGCGTCCATAACTCATGAGCGGGTTCACTAGACCCTCATTGACTTGGTCGAGCAAAAAGCCAATTACCTTGGACTGCAAAGTTTCCGGTCCCGCAATTTCCCACAAGAAGGTGCGCTATCATCGGTCGATGCTCGCCGCATTGCTGATACCTTTCGTTCGTTCAGAACTACTCAAGCTGGGCCCTGCTACTCAAGGATCTCTATATATTCAACTGCAGAGCTCTCCGTCGCACTACCTCGTCATTGTCATCACTTATAGCGAGTTCCGGTATGCGTTAATGGAGACCTCTGTCCGGCCAGAGTCACCATGTGCCAATATGATTATGGAGGACATCGCATGGCTAGACTTCAATCGTATACATAGCGAAGATGTTTTGCGGTCAGAGGCAAACAACGTGAAGTCCGGAATCAAGGGAAAGCATTCACAGACGGAAATTGGCAATCCGGATCCTTTATCACCTCGTATCAGGTACGTCTACGATGTCATGATGCCTGTCGCCTTGTTAACTTTCTGCAGCTTTCAGCTCGAGACCGAGGTCTTGCGTGAGCTGTACAGCTATTGTTGGTACGTTGCGATTGTCTATTTGGTCTAACTTCTTCTGATGGCGTTGGAAGTGCCCGAGTCGCTTACATGAACGTCGAGAGACAATTCAAACTTCGTGGTATCCCCTTCGCCCATGTGAACCCAGCTAGTGGTGTACCAGTAACTCCGGAGCTGGCACATATCCAATCGTCCTTGGCACGTTCCGTTCCGGCTTTGTGTGTCCAGTCGGAACACATTCTATCCGGCGCTCCTGCTGCAGAGGCTGCAATGCCTAATATCCGTGTCATTCCCCTCAATTGGTGGTCGGAGAAGAGTGCCCAAGTGGTTACGTGCGTGAAACTCAAGTACGTCCAACAGCCGATGGGTAAAAAAGCGGGAACGAGCGCAGTCATTCGCCCATCAAAGCGAATTATATACGATACGACGGAGGCGGTCGTATCCTTCCTATCGGAGAATGTGAATACCTGTGTAGATGAGTTTCTGGAGGAATGGGCAAGGGTCTCGAAGATGGTGGTTATAGCCCGTGAAGGTGAGTCGTAGTATTAAACTCCCTTCATCCGCGATCCTTATCACGTCTTGTAGTGGCCCAGATGTCCAAGAAGAAGGGCAAACAAGGCATCTCTTTGCTATCTTTCGACCTGCAAACGGTCGAGTTTGCTTATGCTGAAGTGAGCCAGGTGTCATCGTTATTTTCCCCCTAATTCTAACGATTCTCCCTTACCAGGATTACACTGTGTCGATCACTTGCGAAGATCAACTCTCACCTACCGGAGGGAATTTCGACCTCCGTTTCTCTCGCAATCGCGCCTCACGCCAAACACTCAACCGAGATTTGGAGGAGTTTTTCAACCCCCACGACGATGCAGAACCTTATCTTCGACACATATTGAAACACGGTCATGGTCGTCTAGCACCTTCACTGCACATACTCGTTGATACACTTCGAGACACCCTCCCCATTGTCACGGGTCTCGAGGAAATTCGGAAGGACTCCGAACATCAAGATAATAAAATGTCTCCGGTGGATACATTCGCCAAGTCGGCTGGATGGTATCGTCTGCTCTATGGGGATTTGCGGTCAGTTCCAGGCAACCCTCATTGGTCGGTTTACTGACTGTACAAACCTTAGACACGGGCTTGACTTCCGGCTGATGTCGAATCAGCGAGTGGCAATACTCGATGCGTCCAAATCCCTGTTCAATGTCGATACAACCAAAGCTGGCGCTGATGGAGATGTTGTCATGTCGGACCCCGCCGGCGAGAATCTTGGAATGCTAGCAATCCCCAGCTTCACCGACATTGTGAACGAGTCCATACGAGAAGCAATAGCCTCGGACGCTGTGCAACCCGGGAAGGTTGTATCTGTCGATTGGGGTTTGGTGTCAGACAAAGCATCAGTGAAGGCTTTAATGAAGCGAGTTCATCAAAAAGTTTTGGACAAGCTCAACGCTGGTTGATAATACATCCGACGTCTTTCTTACTTGCAATTTTGCGTAGGGAATAGGTATCCATATTTGTACATGACTACATTAGTGTATCGTTAGTAAAACAGTGCCTACATAATAGACATCTCAGTCGCAGATAAAGAGAGACCGGGAGAAAAAACTGGACGAGACTCGTATTAGTCGGACAGTTCGATGACTACGGATGAGGGAGATGAAACTGTGAGGTTCGACATTGACCTGGCCAGCGCGCCTGGGCTGGCGGCCACGTCTACGTCTGTAACCTCACCGCGGGAGGACTCGGAATCGTATAAGCTTCGAAAGGCAGGAGGGTCTTTCAAGGACTGAACCTTCGATGGGGATACGGTGTGCATCCCTCTCCTTGGCGATGCGAGGGGGATTTTACGGGGTCGACCTCTTCTCGTTGGCGTACCCGGAGAGGAGGAAGTGACGGTCGTCTTTCCCTTCTTTCGTTTTGGGGTATCCACAGAAGATGATGCTTTCGACTGCCCCGTGTCGTTCGTCGAATCCTTGGAAGCCTTTGGCCGCGGTCGCTTTTTCGGAGACAGCGGAATAGCAGCTCTTCGAGGGAAAAAGGATCCTTCATCCTCCGAAGACACATATGCATCTGCTGCGCTGAAATCGAATGCCTCCCCCTCGCTGCTGCTCTCCTTCTGTTTGCCTTTTTTGCCCCGGCTGGTTCCGGTCGCCTTCTTCGGTGGCGAGGAGGGCGAAGTGACATCCTCATCGGTGTCCGACACAAACATCTCGCCGTTTTCCACTTCTTGGGCGATATCATCCTCCACAGTAGAGATACCCCCAGCAGCACGGCGATACATCCCTTTCACTACATGGCCCCACAGGATATAACTGGAGCATCCCGGGCATTCTCCGCCACGCGGAATCATTGGGCTTACTTTGGAGGATTTCGTTGAACATGCATCAGCGAGAAACTTCCTAGACAGGCAAGATAGGTGCGAGACAGAGCTGCAAGACGCTTGTGGGCACAGCGCGTGCAACAGGGGGTCCTGAGTTTGTATCGATGAGTGTATTTACGAGGGCATATGGGGGCTGGCTCACAGTCACGTATCCAGTCAATTTGTCTTTGCATATGGCACACACGGGCGTTGAACCAGAAGCAATGAGCTCTAGGTTCTTCTTGATATGAGAAGAAGTAAAATCCTCTAGTCAGGTGAGCCTCATGCAAGCTCTGGGGATAAGAGATCTAGCTCACCATCCTTGACTTCTATGGGTTTCTTCCTCCCACTCCCGACCATACCTGACTTTCCGTCCACCCCTTCTAGCTCAGTATCGACGCTGAAGCCCCGAGGAAGAGGTGGGGGCGTGTTGGCTGCCGTTTTGCCTTTCGAAAGATCTTCCCAGCACTTACGAGCTTCAGGGGTAAATATCTTGAGCTGCAGCGGCCAGGTGTTATAGGGATGGTTTGATATCATATGCCGCAGGATTCTGGAATTATAGTCAGTGTTGTTCAGTCTGAAGAGAAGGCTGGACTTGACCCAATGTTCTGCTTCAAGTACCTCCCACTACTGTTGAATATCCGATTCCCACTTGAGTCTCGGATATGCCGCGAGACGTGCGGATGCTGCCATGCCCATTCAAACTGTAATGCTGCCTTTGCTGAAATGAGCAATGCCCTGCGCCCCTCAACGGTCGATAACGCACCAGTTTGGAGGGAAACCCGTGAACAATGAGTTGCATTACCCATGGTCGTTTGTTTTTAGTCTTGAATGCCCCTTGCGTGAGTTCGCCATTATGTTGCCTACAATTCAGAGTGAGAGTCGTGAACAAGGTAATTTAGGAGGTAAGACTTTCCTAATCCTTCTCGGTGGATCTGGTGTAGATCCAATGTAGGTCCTGTCGAGAATGAGATGCCACTAGCGGTGCTTGGGATTTGTGCTTACGCCTTTGAGGTAGAAGTTTTGACGGATTTCAAGAGATAGCATGCATAGAATGAAGGGAAGGTGTGCGAGAGGAGTGAGGAACGTGCCCCACTTCGAGGTTTGCGAGCCAAGGGCATGGTGATGGTGGACAACGTCGCGTTGCGCGACCGACTCACAAAGAATCACGCGCACGCGTCGCGCCGCGTGACTGGCACAGTGACAAGCAACCGTCCTCATTTTATTTAGCTAGAGAATTACCACTCCGACGGGTGGTCTAGGTCTACAGGATAACTATATCTTACTGTATGACAGGCTCTGCAGCTGCAGCTGCAGATTCTACGATATCAGTTTTTCTCAAGCCATCATCAAATTCATCGAGCAACCTCTTCAAGTCCTCAGCCTCTTTGATGAGTTTGGTGACTTCACCGAGTTCCTCTTCTGAATCGGTCTGAGTACCGAGCAGTGCTTTAGCCTTCTCCTTAACCTCTTTCTCCCGTTGCTTGCGTCGAGATATCTCCTCCTCGCTCAAGCTCTTCTCCTTGATGGCGTTAGTGGTAACGCTGCTCCAGCTCTCGTCGGTTTTCCCTAAGGAGTGCACAATCTCGTCCTTGACCCGTCGACACATTCCTACGCCGTCGTATCCAAATCCTGTGTACACCTGTACCATCGTGGCGCCGGCACGAGCGTATTCGAGTGCATCCTCTCCGGATGTTATTCCTCCACACCCAATGATCGGGATACTCTGAGGTAGATGGGAGCGCAGCGTACGGAGGGTTTGGAGAGTCAGTGATTTGAGCGGTGCGCCGGATAGGCCTCCTTGCTCTGCAGCGTTTTCTACACGAAAGGTTAACGTATATGAAAGAGGTACGTTTCGTACACTTACGACTTTGAAGTCCTTTAGGCCGCTGGATAGTCGTGTTCGAAACGATCACACCATCAATCGCGCTTTCTCTTATGACTTCCGCCATTTCTTGAAGCTGAGACTCGTCAAGATCTGGAGCAATTTTGAGTACAACGCGCGGTCTTGGATGCTGGAGAGTCATAGTGGACGGAGGAAGAGCGTTTCGAGCTTTGACTACCCCACCAAGGAGATGCTCTAAAGATTCCCGATTCTGTAGGCCTCTGAATCGCGATCAGCACAAGCAATACATAGAAATGAGCCTCATACCTTAAACCGGGTGTATTCGGACTGGAAACGTTGACCACCAAGACATCAGCATATTCCCCGAACGTCCGTACGCCTTCCAGGAAGTCCTCTATCGAATCTGGTGGTGAATTCTTGTTCTTGCCAAGGTTGACGGCGAGTATTGAGCCATCTCGCAAAGCCGCGGAGGAGTTATCGGTGGATAGGAATGACGGTATTCGGGAACGTAGACGCGAAAGAACAGATGCATGTCCTTGCGAGGGGAAACCATAGCGGTTTATGAGAGCTTCATCTTCAGCGAGGTGAAATACGCGTGGACGTGGGTTGCCCGGTTGAGGCTTGGGTGTTACGCTGCCAATTTCTACCCAACTGAATCCCAAATCAAACAATCCATCCACTGCCTCTCCGTCCTTATCAAAACCAGCTGCGAGACCAATCGGGTTTGATATCTTTCGACCCCATATCTATCGAAAATGAGAACTGGAACGGTCGAGGCCGCAAAAAATAATACCGAAACACACCTCAGCCTCCAGCTTCTCGTCGTCCGGCACGGGGTCTTTCGGGCCCAGCCCACTTCTCAAAACCTTCACAGCGAGTTTATGTCCGGTCTCCGCATCAAAAGCGTGTCGAAGAATTGGCGTGAGCACGTAGCGATGCAAAGCAGAGCGGGAATCGAAATAGTAGACAGCGAAAAGGCCGGTAGACAGAACAAGAGCTGTCGCGTAGAGACCAGTTCGAACGGGATTAGGAGGAGGAGGAGAAGCCCTTGAGAATAATGTTCTATGTGAATTAGGAGCGAGGCTGCGACGCGCTGCTCGCTGCAGCCCCTGCAGCCTCAAACTAGCCATGGGCTGACCGTGGAGGTAAGAAGGAGAATTGGGTGTGGCGGTGTAAACCGTTCTCCTCCACTCTGCCCTTCACGCTCATGATCCTCTCGCATAATTCTGCCTTACCACCCACTTTTTAGTGGTTATGTCGAAAGAACCGCTTCCTGCATACGAATTTTATCCACCCGAATGGCTTCCCAAAACACATGCAGAAGTTGATCTGGGTATGGAGCAATCCGAATTTACCTTCATATACTCATTCTTTCCAGGGTATGCCGGTTTCCATCCCCCTCGTCCGGGACACGACGAGGATGTGCTCTCAAAGAATAGTGTGACGCAAGGATATCAGCTTGGCTTCACGGTTACGGTGCGCTCATACCCTCCGTTTGCGATGTGGTATTCACTTCTATTTCAGGCCGAGAGCTACAGTTCGCAGTCATCAATCAGCGAGAACCTAAGATCTCAGGAAACCATCCTCAAACTAGAGGAATTGATGAACGAGGTGTTCAACCGGCGAGCAAGACAAGTACCTTCTGTTCCGTGCGTGGTTTTGAATTTGTAGCCCGCCATTTCGCTGACCATTGTGTTCAGACCCCACAACTTTCGTGTGCCCTCGAGAGTAACACTCAACGACTCGAAGCGTCAAGCTTGGTTCGACGACCTTGCGAATCCCGACGTACCGCTTTCCAAACTTGGGAAGAGCGTCCCCCATGGCGCCAAAGCGGATTTGCTCGATCATCTTCATACAAAGAAAGTTTCGATTCCGAGGGCAGTCTGGTTTTTAAGGGTCTTTGGTGCCAACGAGACTGTGAGCTTTCTCCCATCCGCTTGTGTTTCGTTTCTCAAAACCGCACAGGCTGGATTGCGCAATAAGCCGACGTACGATCCCACTCAGTACAGCATCGAATGGACAAATGTGGTCACAAGCCACCTCAGGAAACAGATCCAAGAGATACTTCTCCCCAGTCAAGTACGCGCCGGCGTCAATATCAAGTCGACGTTCAAGACCTTTCTGTCCGATTCCGAGGCGAGGACGAGCTGGATATCACGATTTTCGTACTGGTACGTTCACCGTAGCTCGGCGGGTCATACCCATAGCTCACCTGTACAGTCTGGGACTCTTACGAACGTTCTACACCGAAGGGCTCATAAATAGGAAGACTTTTTATGTTTGGCTCGTTAACCAGATAGTCAGCTGCAATCTGGCACAGGCAGGCTTCGTTGTCAGAATAGCCGATGAATATTTCGATGGTATGATGAGGTGCAGAGCACTCACGCGTCCTTTTCTTGAGGGTTGCTTGATTAAACTCCTCGAGGTAAAACATTATCGCTGCATCCTTCAGTATTCGTAATGACACCTTCCAGATCAACAATACACCATTAGCGAAGGAACACCTCTCGGAAACCGAAGGCATAATGAAGTCTTTACTCCAAGTGAGCCAACACGATCTTCAAGGTTAGATTAGTCATTGATTATGACATGAACAGCGATTGTGTCTTGTCCTCCCTGATACCTTCGTCAGTCCCAGGATGTGGATGTCTTATTCAGATTTCCTCACCGATATTCTCACCGAAAATATCGTGGAGCGATCGCACGACGAGCTCAACGCAAACAGTTATCTCTCCCAGCACATCGCCTACAATCTTGCTGACATTAGAAAACGAAACGACACTATGCTTTTCCGGAACCTTCCATATGTAGCATCTGTGCGTTTAGGGTCAGCCGTGTCCGACGTTGAGGTGAGCCAAAATGTACTTCTCCAGACACCAGTATATGCTAATCATCTCTTAGACCCTAAATTCCATCTCAAGCGAATCCGACGTCTCCGCGCTATCATTCTTCCCTACTTCATCAGATGATTGGTCGGGAATACCAGAAAAGATCAATACGTTATTGACCTGGAGCGTAACGCCCGTCCAATTTGGCGACCACCGCCCGTTCGTTGCGGTCACTCTCATTCGGCACTGGCGGAAAAAAGCAGGCGAACGAGCCAACCGGAGAGATATTCCTCCGCCCGATACGTTTTTGCAGGACCGCTTCTTTGAATGGCTGGACTCTATGGAAGTTGCTGGTGAACCGCAAAACATTCGTCAAGTCGCCTTACTCTTCGGGGAGCTCGTCAAATACGATCTCTTCTCCTACACAAGGTATTTGCAGCGACTCATCGCTCGAGGCGAACGAGAGTTATCTTTCTCGGAGGTTCGTCTGGCCCTTCACCTTCCCTCCATGGAGATTAACTCCTCAACAGACCCGGACACCTTCGCGGCATAGCAATTTTCTCCGTTGGATTCCACTCTATAGTACTGCTCCCTCTGTAATCAGCCAGAGGACGGTCGCGTTGTACGGGTTGAGGAGGGTGAACCCCGAGGACCAGTTGTTCAAGGAGATTAAGAATGAGATCTCCTCGATGCTTCCCGAGCTGTTTGGCGGTGTATCTACTGCCGTTCTACCAACACCTCACTCTATCACCACAGGGTACTCTAAGCTTCTGGAATCCTGTAGATCTGATCAGGTTCGGGCATTCAAGTGGCTTCAACCCTTTCTACAGAAGACGATCGTCCGGTGAGTAAGTCATTCCTTACACGTGGAATCTCTACTCAACCTTCATGAAGGCATCAGTCAGAGGTCTCCCATTCGACTATACTTAAGTGCTATTGTGTTGCTGTCGAACTGATGACCAGAACGCGCTGTTTTGACTCTCTACTTGAGGCATGATTATTAACTGTCCCTTCCGTCCTACCTAGGCTGACCAACATCTTGCAGTTGACGAGCTATCTTCTGGAACACGCCTCGACAGTTGACCTTTTGGTTCCAGTCATCGACACTTTTCATCGACATGCTACGGTCTGGACTGCAATGGATGCCAAGCGGGACATCATCTCCTCCCTCAACAATGCTCGTCATGTTTGGAAACTCCGTGGAATACAGTCTCGGCCTCTTCTCGCCCTTCTGACCGAGCTCGATGCTGGTCATTATTTGAATGACGCTCTTCGTGAGGAGCTCGTCGCGGACATGTCCGCTGTCACATTGGTATGCTCTAAGTTATGGTCGCCCAAGTTCGTTTGGACTCACAGGTACCTAGGCCTTACACCCCCATACCGATCGTCCGGCAGATACTGTGCCAGACGTGCTTCCTGCAATCTTGATGCTGGCAAACGACCCTCGCGCAGACGCGCCATCGATACTTGCAAACGGTCTCTGGATCAAATACCGTATGTCCTTTAACTGGGCTTGGAAAGTCTGGGACAACACATTTGCAAGCCTCCGCCAAATACAAGCCATGGCTCCCGACACAGCAACACGCAGGGCCTATGCGCTTCGGTTTGGCGCCTTTCTCTGGCACGTTGACCAACATTTGCCAACAGGCCTAGACACCCACGTCCTTCAGTGGTTTTTGGGCCAAGGGAAGAACGAGATGGCGGCTCTGACCGTGGACAGCTGGGACGTTGTCATTGTCGTCCTTCTCTACCTCTCGGTTCATGGAGCCCTGAAAACGACCAGCATTCTTGAAGGGCTCGTTTACCCTGCATGGAATCTCGGTGCTTCTGCGGCCGACGATACGCAAGCAGAGAAAATCGAAACTTATTTGCGAGCTGCCAACAGTCTCAGCCAGCAACTCCTTGTCAAGGAGGAGTGCAACGACGACCTGATGCCTCCAACGAGTCTCATGGACGTACAATGCCTTCGAACTCGACGTCAGGTTGTTTACCGGGAACCTCACTTCCCGCTACTAATTACCAACATCCCCGTGCTCGTCCTGCTCGAGAACAACACACATATCTCTGAAAACCTTCGACAAGAGGCCAAACATATCCGTCAGAGGTTATGTGAAGAGGATACGTTCCGTCGGGGCGTATATCGAAACCTCGACCAAGTCCGTGAAGCATTTGAGAGGTCTCTCCAGCTCACAGAGGGTACAAGCGAAGATGTCAGCAAACAAACGGTTGCCGCATTGAGAATGGTTCTAGGCGAACCAAATGACGGTAAGCTTTATTTTGAATGTCCAGTTCTTCCTCTGATGAACTGCAGATCTCGAGTTATCTCATTGGCCGGAGAATACATCGCTGTTGAGTCCTTGGAAGATCTCTGCTACGGTGATCCAACTTCAATTCATTCTGCGACAAATGGGACGTAGCAACTCTCCAAAGGTCCGGGCAGCAAATATCGCAGTTCTTGATAAGCTCACCACGTCGATCTTCCACAACGCACTTTCACCTGAGGAGGCCAACTTTGTGGCACAAATGACGAAAGGGGTCGGGGTTGAGATATCCGGGAAGGTAAGTGTGTTCCAAGTACCACCTCCAGCAATCATTTAGTCCTCTTAGTTCATCAATAATGGAATGCGACGTATCACGGATGTCCTGGGCGGAATGGTGTTCAAGGACGACACGTGGAAGGCTGGATTGAATAGGGCTGGGGAACTTCTACGAGTCCTATCCTACGTTGCGGAGCCCCTGCGAGAAGATCCCTCGGGTCTGCCCGCGATAAATCCGGACATTCAAGACAGATTCTTCCCGACTCTTTCGACCAAATGGGACGAATTGTTGCGTCTCATGGAAACTGACTCGGAGGAAGATCGCCAAGGATCCTTCACGCAGGCGGTCGTTCTGTTAGCCCGATTGTTGCAGTTCGATTTGGCACTTCGCGGGGTATGGACCGAGAAGGTGAAGGAAGGGAGCTTTAAATTGGCTGATACTCTGTTCAAGTTACTACAGGTGTGCTGCCCTGTTCCGTCTGATTGTTGATTAATGCTGAATGTCAATTTAGATACATGCGACTGGAGAAACCACGGACCCGATTGCGTTCCCATTGCTGATAGACACACTTTATTATCTCCTGGATGGTGAGTGAGGCTCGACTCATCTCTATAACCACAAAACCAAGTATCGTTCCTGCAGAAATACCTCTCGACTCCAAGTTGGGATCTTTTGACCCCTTCCGTGCATACCCCAGTATATCCGGTTCAGATCTTTCCTCTGATCTCCCGACGGAACATCGGACTCAATTACAGTCGCTTCTCCATGATCTGCCCGACGTTGACACCGTCGCCAATCTGAAGAACGCTCATAGAGACTCATCGGGACAGCTGGTGATCGGGTCTTCCGTCGTTAATCGACCTTGGGAGTGGATCGAGAACCTTGGAGAGGCTCCATCGTTAGGGAGTACCGCCTCCGAGAACAAGTACTTGAAGGGAAAGGAGCCCGTAAAAAACACCGGATCACTGTCGCTCCTGGCCTTTGCTGCCCGTGCGACCGGAGACACGATAATGTCACGTACAGTCTCTGACCCCGAAGTCCGGAATAACCTTCGCACTTTCGAAGAAGGATTATCTCTCGAGGGACCGTTCGTGCGTGACTGGCGGGAGTCCAGGCGGGAATCTGGCGAGGATGCGGCGAGAACTCCAACACGACTATCTGACGGTGGTGGTTATGGCGTCCAGTCACCACTAACTCTCAACACACAATTCAGAGGCGGTGGCGATCAGCGAGGAACCAGCTCTCCTGGATCGACGTCGGGGAACTCCAGGGGATCCGTCGTGTCGATGCGTCACAGTCCGAACATACCCAGTAACCGAATGTCATCGAATTCGGGACACAACCCTTACGACGCAATCGATGTCGATAGCCTGCCCAACATGCCGAGCTCGTCGAACAAACGAAAAGGCGGGCAGGAAAGCGACTCGGATGACGTCGTCATCATTGACGAACCACTAGTCAACAAGAAAGCGAAGGTGGCGAAGGCTCCCGCTAAGAAAGCGAGCAAGAAGCGGTGACGAGTCTGCCGGGTCTATGTAGAAAGACATACGAAAGACATACAGGAAACATGTGGACCTTTGATTTAGACTGTGTTGTAGGATACGTATCGTGTAAAGGTATGCATGACTGTACAATGTAGGATACTTTATTATACATAAGTATAGAATAATGATGATACTACAGACTGACAACAACATCATTCATGTCTTTGGGAAAAACCCATCCCAGGGTCCGTCATTTACAGGTCCACCTCTCCTCCGTCCGCGGTTGATCTGTGGCCGAGGCTGTTTCGGGCTGTCCTCACGTGCGGCCTTCGCAACAGTCCGAACGACAGCCTTGAGCGAATAGTCTTCTATTGGACGACTTTTCACCGAGGCACGGCATGTGGGACAGGTGTATCCTGGCTTGGGAGGGATGAGGCCAGCATACCGCTGGAGAAGTTCCGCTGCGTGTTGAGGGTAGAGATTGGTGGCTTCTTCGATGAATCGTGGCAACCTCTGGTTGACATTGTAGTGGGGGTAGGTGGTCATGTGTTGAGCGAGTGTAGTGGAAAACCAATCTTGTAGACAAGACTGGCAGAAGACGTGCCCACAATCCGGGAGACTATTATAGGCCCAATTAATAACGACCTGCTGCAAGAATTTGTGCAACATACATGCATGGTGCCCACAGCTTCAGCGTGCATATTTCACAGCTAATGTGGTCTTCAAGGTCTGAAATGTCCTACACAATAAGTAAGGTGAGTCCTTGATCTTGCATGAACACAACTGAAACCAACCAAACGACCCGTCCCTCTCTCCTTTCGATAAAGCTCGAGCTCGCACTCGGATTGGTTTTGCTTCTGCGCGAGTTGTGTATTCTCTCTTGCGAGGCGAGCATTGTCCTTTTAAGATCGTTGAGCAAATGCAAGTCACCGAAAACACTCAAAGACACACCTCTTTGAGTTTCTTCAATTCCCGTTCAAGTTGCGAGACAGTTGCGGTGTCTGAGGGTGGCAATTTCCGCTTGTGGGACAGTGGTGCTGGTGGCTCATCCTCATCCGATGATATTTCTATAACGTCTGAGAAGACGACGGAAGGCTTGGTGGGACTCTTGTCTTTGGCTCGATCTCCGGTACTGGCGGATATCGAATTGGTTTTGGTTGTAAGGACGTTTTGCGAGTCAGTGGCTGGATGACGCCTGGATGAGCGAATAGCGGCCATGATGGTGGTCGAAGAACAAGAAAAGGACTCGAAGGTACTTGAAGCCAGACAGCGCCAAGCGTCACTGATGTTGGGAACGAATGGCCGACACTGCCACCAGGTTTTGACGCGACATGCCGTCAAGGTCACCTGACTTGAAAAGTTTCCCTTCCTACAACCATGGTGGTAAGTCTTGACGACTGAATAGTTTCCTGCATAGATCTGAAGGCACTTTTGTCAGAAAATATCTGTCCTTCAACATGATCCTTCATCGCATTTACCCCGACGTCCGGGAGACCCAACTCCCATCGCTCGCAACCTCGATCCAAATATGCACCCGTTTGCTCGGGCGAGAGAACGGACCAGGGCTCTGAACGCAGCCAAGCTCGACAGAATATTCGCCAAACCTTTTGTAGATGCATTAGAAGGACATGTGGATGCCGTAGAAGTGCTAGCGAAGCAGCCTGATTCGTTGACAAATGTTGCAAGTGGGAGCTGGGATGGGGGTGAGTTCTCAGTACTTTCAGTTCGGATAATTAACATGTAAATCCAGGCATTCTCGTTCATAATCTATCACAGCGGACCAAGCTACTAAACCTACCGAATGCACACAAAGGAAAGGTTTCAGGACTGTGTTTTGCTGAAGACTCGCGAATATTGAGTTGTGGTGTTGATCGTACTGTCAAGATCTGGCGGATTGGAGATTCAGTACGTTGTGGCTCACCTTTCTATCGATATATATGCTGACTACGATGTTAGGATCAACCACTGAGCGTCCTTCCCAGCAAAGCGGCTTTCAAGTGAGAATGCTTACAGCCTCGAGACACTTATATTCACCATTATGCTCACTCTCACAGTTCGATAGACCATCAGCGCACCAGTCCGATTTTTGCAACAGCTTCAAACCTTGTCCACATATGGGACGAGAACAAGTACGCCTATCCTTGAGAACCCTTAACTTAACGGTGCACTCATTGTTTCGATTTTAGAACAGCTCCGATATCGAATCTCACTTTCCCTACCTCCACCGAAACCGTTACCTCCGTCCGTTTCAACTTGAGTGAACGCTCAATCCTGGCCTCCGTTGGTTCAGACCGAACATTCGCCTTGTACGACATACGTACGTCAAAACCTGAACGTCGCGTCGTCATGCAAATGCGAGCAAACTCCCTTTCTTGGTCACCGACAATGCCAACTTCCGTACTCCTAGCTTCCGAAGACCACAACCTATACACCTTCGATATCCGGCATCTTTCTGAGCCCACCATGATATACAAAGGACATGTTGCCGCCGTCATGAGTTGTGATTGGTCACCGACTGGAACTGAGTTTGTGTCCGGAGGCTGGGATCGAACTGTGAGGATATGGCAGACCGGTCAGGGGCATTCTCCAGAAGTTTACCACACAAAGCGGATGCAGAGGTGAGTGTTCTTCTGTACATTCTATTCGTTAGTCATAACCTTGCGTAGGGTAACCTCTACACTTTTCACAACTGACGCCCGTTTCGTCCTGTCCGGATCTGACGACGGTAACGTCCGGATATGGAAAGCAAAGGCAGCGGACAAGCTCGGCGTTGTCACTGCAAGGGAGCGTGCTTCCATGGAATACAGAAGCAGTTTGGTTGATCGATGGAAGATCGACAAAGAGGTTGGGAAAATTGCTCGGTATCTCTCCTTCCTATCGTTCGCGGAATGCTTCCGTGCTGATAATTATACCATAGGACACGTCACTTGCCAAAACCTGTCTATACCGCCTCGAAACTCAAAAACACCATGCTCGAGGCGAGAAGAGTCAAGGAGGAGAGACGGAGGAAGCACACAAGAGCCGGACAGAGCAAACCAAAAGCAGAGCGCAAAAAGGTGGTCGTGGTCGAACAGAGCTGATCTTTCCTTTTTGGTATATCGTATCCCCATACCATCCACCACGCCGAATCTTATGGTTGTCAAGTAATGAACGGGGTCCACACACGCCTATAAACAACCATCTTGGCGATATATAATACACATCAAAAAGGGTAACAGCAAGGACGATGGGTATAATGGATGTCGACTAAGGATACAAGGTAGCACAAGCGTCAATTAAATCGATGAGGTAGTGTAGTGTGGGTAGTCATGAACACCCGCAGGTTAGTGGTTCGAATAGGGTGGCGGGAGGCGAGCGGGTTCCTGTTATCGATTGGTTGAGTAAAGATGAGACTTCATAACCAAGGTCGGGATGAAGCTGAAAGCTTACGGGTGTCGTGAGGTTCGTTTTGTTGTTCAATCCGAACGGGGACCAAGATGACCACTTCGAGGTGGTATCATCAATAGCATGCTTTTCACTTGGGGTCTTGAAGTCTGACACCAGGGTAGAGTTTGAACTCGAGCCGGACTCGAGGTCAACATGAAAGCCGACGGGTTTGGAATACGAGTAAGGAGCGCCGCGGGGCAGCGTAGGTGCAGGCAGGGTATTCAAATGTCGACTTAGCACGGTCGAGCGCTCTCTCGATTTTCGGCAACGGTAGAAACAGTATGCCAACAAGATCGCACAGATCAGGGCTGTTACGCGAAGTTCAGACTAGAAGGCTATCTGCGTGGATAGTGGGGACTTACCAACGACAACGACAACGATGATTGTCCGGGTGCGAGACGAGAGGCAGTCGATACGCTGATTACTGTGCACGATGGTCGTGTGGCTAGATCAACATTTGGAGACCGCTTTTAAAAGAAACGAACATACGCATCATTGTAGCAGCGATGGCTATGGTAGGTCTTGGCTTCAGTCTGGAGAAGGAGAAGGGATACGATGAAGATGAGTCGAAGTACCATATGAATGGAGAGTAAGTCTCCCTCTAGAGATAACTCGCCGCCTTTTATAATGGTCGGGAGGCGGAACTTATCGACATTAACACCACCCATGGGGCTATGCCGTCGGACTACAATGGATGAGAGGCGCTGTGCGCGTATTCTCAGCGCCTGTGCGACGCGGAGCTCGTTGTATAGCATTACTTCCGATATTTATAGGACTGCACAGCAATTACAATAATGTCTACAGCTCGTTATCATAACGAGCCCATTTTTCGTCGGCTTCCGTTGTTGAAGAATCCGAGTTCTTGTACAGCTTCGATGTTATAGGGTTAACGACACTTTGGATATCTAGAATGGAGGGGGACATGTGAACAGGCAAGCGAGAGAGTCGGATTAAGGGTGACTTACCGGCCAATTTTTCCTCGAGATCTTCCAGAGAAGAGCCTGATCCATTTTCGTCGATCCACTCAAGCCCCTCTTTAACAACGTCCAGAAGGGCCTTCTTGTCTTCCGGTGCAAGCTTTCCTCCCATACCTGATTCGTCATTCACTTGATCCCTTAAGCCATATACGAATGCAGAGAGTGTGTTCAAGTTCTCCACACGTTTACGCTGTAATTGATCCTGAACACCAACAACACCTGTGTGTCAGTTTTCGTGTACAAATTTAACAGTATTTCAGGAAACCTCACCTGCTCAGCGAACTCCTCGCCCTCCCGGATCATTCTGTCAATCTCCTCTTGACTGAGGCGTGATTTGTCGTTGGTGATTGTAATGGACTCGGATTTTCCGCTGCACCAAACCCAAATCAGCCACGAGTGCCTAGGATCCAACAACCACAGATGTGTACTCACGTTCCCTTGTCCGCCGCCGATACCTGCAGGATACCATTTGCATCAATCTGGAAGGTGACCTCGATCTGCGGGACTCCCCGAGGAGCGGGAGGTATGCCTGTCAACTCAAACTTCCCCAGTAGGTGGTTGTCCTTCGTCATCTCACGTTCGCCTTCGTACACTTGGATTAGAACTGATGGCTGGTTGTCAACAGCTGTTGAGAAGCTATGAAGAACGATTGGATATCGTCAATGCACTTGTGGTCCTGAGGGACGAAATGACTTACGTTTGACTCTTCTTTGTTGGGATCATCGTGTTGCGCGGTATCAATTTGGCGAACACACCTCCGTTGGTCTCAATACCAAGAGTGAGAGCGGCGACGTCCAATAAGGTAACGTCCTTCTCTAACTTGTGACCACCGAGAATAGCACCCTGCACAGCAGCGCCATAGGCTACAGCTTCGTCAGGGTTTATCCCCTTGGAGGGTTCTTTCCCAAAATAATCGTGAAGTAATTGCTGGATTTTGGGTATTCTCGTTGAACCACCGACCAGGACGATCTGACGTTTTTTATGTCAGAATGGTAAATTCGTGAAAATATACGACCACATACCTCATCCACCTCTTCCTTGTTGACTCCGGCGTCCTTCAGCACCCGCTCAACAGGTTTCATCGTCTTCCTGAACAGATCCATGTTCAACTCCTCAAACTTGGCCCTCGTCAGCGCGTCCGAGAAGTCATTCCCATTCTCAAAACTCTCGATCTCAATTTTTGTACTCTGTTGCGTCGAAAGCGTCCTCTTGGCCTTCTCAACTTCCTTCTTGAGTTTGCCCATAGCGCGCTGATTCTTGCTGACGTCCGTTCCGGTCTTCTTCTTGTACGACTTGACGAAGTAATCGATGATGCGGTTGTCAAAATCCTCTCCACCGAGGTGTGTGTCTCCAGCGGTGGCAAGTACCTCGAACACGCCGTCCTCGATAGACAACAGAGAGACATCGAAGGTTCCACCGCCGAGGTCATATACAATAATCTTAGCTTCTGGCCCCTTTTGATCTAGACCGTAGGCAAGAGCGGCAGCGGTAGGCTCGTTCATGACTCGAAGCACAGTGAGGCCTGCGATTGTACCGGCATCCTTGGTGGCCTGTCGTTGCGCGTCGTTGAAATCTGAGTAAGCCAGTTCAGCTCTCTGAAGCGGTGAACAGAGAAGGAACGTACAGGCGGGCACGGTGACAACAGCGTGTGTAACCTTCTCTCCGAGGTAAGCCTCCGCGGTCTCCTTCATTTTGGTCAAGACCATAGCGCTGATTTCCTCCGGAAGCTGACATGAAATGTTATCAACATCGTTGAATGTCATGTAGCCCGTAAAAACCCACAAAGTCTTTGTGCTCGCCACGATACTTCACATTGATAGCAGGCTTCCCGTTCGTGTCGTGGACACGGAACGGCCAGTGCTTGATGTCTCGCTTCAAGTCCTGGTCGTCCATCGTCCGACCGATCATTCTCTTCGCATCAAATACCGTATTCTTGGGATTTGTATGCAGTGCATTCTTTGCACTCTCGCCGATTCTGAGAGTGATGGTGTCAGTCAGTCATTCGCAACGACAGTAATAAGCCACGTACAGTCGTTCGTCGCCGGTAAAACTAACCCACGACGGTGTTATCCGATTTCCTTGGTCATTGGCTATTATTTCGATTCGGCCACCTTTCTGCACTCTGTATGGAGGGCATTTTGAATACGTGCTGGTCAATGTTAAGATGACCACACTCACCCCACACAAGAATATCTAGACAACACCCGGAAATACAAGTTGAGTCATCGAAAATTCTTTTCAAGCTGCGGTTCCTCGAACTCACGTCGTGCCCAAATCTATAAAGGTAAGTCAGCAAGCAGGCAAGAGAAGCGAGACGGAGTTCCTACCAATACCAATAACCGTCCCATACGGTGACCCGCTACTCCGCTCGGTCTTCTCAGCTACTGCCGCTGGACATAGACACAGCACGGCAATAAGAGCGAATAAAATCATGGAAATCGACGAGAACATCAGGTGCGTCCTTGCGCGTCTAGAAAATCTTCGTTTTGTATTCTTCATCTGCTGTATCCTGCGGATATTCGGATTTGGTTGTAGTGTCGGAGGTGTCATAGCTGGATGGAAGTCAGAAGTTGTGGGTTCGAGCGATATCGGGCATTGTTTTTATATGAGTCGTGACGTGGAGCAGATACTCTACACGTATTCCTCGAAAGTTGGTCGATCAATTGGATGCAGATACAAAGGTCAAAAGGGCGACGCAAATCTACGTGTCCTGAACGTGGTCCCGCTGTGCACAGATGAAGCGGCCTTCACGCCCGAAGTTCCGAGTCACCAAACCCAATTGTAACCATTATCATTGTGAGAGGCTTCCCAAAAGTGATCAAATAAATGATGATACCGTCCAGATTCCAGGGAATAAATACAACTAATACACCTTCAGTAAAGTATACCCCAAATAAAGAACGTGAAAATGTCCGAACCGCATTCAAATAGGCGTACCAATCCAGGTCCTCACTAGGCGCTCCCAGCACTCTCCAAGATCCATGTGAGTACCTTTGCACACATCAAATGCAACACCGCCCCTCTCATCAAGAGTTCGCAACCCGATCCAATCCTGCTTGTACAATGGCTGCATCTTCATTGGAATGACGACCCGGTCTGCTAGCCTTTCCTTCTTCTTAAGCTCTTTGCCAATTCGTTCTTGTCCGTCAGAGCCGTCCCCTTCGTAATGGACCTCTTCTTCTGTAGAAAGATGAAACTCGTCTTCAATAACCTCGCTTCCAAACCATCCACTCTCCTTCGGCACAACCGTCGTGTCTTCTGTAAACATGATGAGGACGAGATTGTCCAATGAAGCAAGGTTGGTAGCGTAAGTCTCATTCCGTGAGTCTGAGAGTTCGTTGTTGATGGAGGTCAAAAACTTATTGGAAGCGAGGTATCGAGTAATGTCCGCCGGGTCACGGAAGTACTGAGCCTAGTCGATCGTTGAGACTATGTCCGAGGAGAATGAGAAATATAAAACATACTTGAACGAGGTTCTCTTGGGCCCATTCCGTGTAGACTCCAGCTTTCGCAGCGCGTCGTGCGATCTGGCATAGGAGATCGTACGGCCGACAGGTTCCTATATCTGAAACGCCCATATGCTGCGAGCCAAAAGTCAAAAGGTTTCGGATGGGAGGGTTGTTGTATCTTTCAGCGTATGCGCGGAAGAACTGTCCAGCTATGGAACATCAACTACTTCATACAGTGTGACCATGGAACTCGATGAACGCACCTTGCGAGAACCCAATGGCATCAAAGCCTTCGGAAAGTTCAGGAATATCCGCTAGTTGTTTGGACACGACTTCAATTTGATCATTGACATTGCCATACTACATATGTGTAGCAGTTTTGGTTAACCGAAGCGCTCTGGCGTGCGAGGATAAAGACTCACGAATCCCGCCTGCCTATCCTTGTCCAGTTCCTCTTCGATATACACTGAGTGAATGAAAATCCCCGGATGCACCCCTTGTATCATCTTGAAGAACTCCAGCATTCCTGGTGAAGAGTGGGAGTCACCTGTGGAGGGAATGTCATCGTGAGTGCCACTTTCGTACGTTGTTCAAGCTCGTTACCTACCCAGTCCATGCCAAACCACAAGAGGTCGTGGTTTCTGTTTCTGTGTGCTTGTTGGCGAAGCCAAAGTAAGGGCGAGCAGCCCTCCGAGAACGAATGTGACGGGGAGAAACATGGGGCTGGCGCGTGGGAAGTCACCAAAATCGTTTTGGGAGCCCTTGCCGAAACTTACCCACTTGGCACTCACCATCATGATTCTACCTACTGATGCCGATCCTGCTTTGATTGTCGCCTCCTTCCCAGTCCGTATCCACAATAATTCGTATTCGAAGTCTAAGTATTTGGTACACTCTGGTACATAACACTCCCGTCGTGAGTTCCTTGTAAATTCCACTGTGACTTTACCTTGAATCATTGACCATTTCAATCCGCGACCTTTTAAATAGAGGCCTTTCCGCGAGGTTCGTAAGGTAACAGGAGCGCAAGCGCCCCGGCGAAGATGATGAGGGCCCCTGCGACATACACGGGAACGGAGGTCTGAAGATCTGCATAGAGCGCAATGACGGGGGCCTGTCGTGTATGGCCTTAGTACTTATGATCCAGGATAAGGCCAGGAAATCAACCCACAATAACGCCGAAGACTCTGGTAGCGGTGGACACTAGCCCATTCCCCGTTCCTCTGTCTTTCGCCGGGAATATCTCGGGGGAGATAGCATACAAAACGCCGTACATCATCTACAGAGGTGTTCAGCAATTACGGGCAAGGCAATCTAACAGCCCGAACTCACGTTGCTGCAGAACGTATACCCGCAATTCCATCCAAGCAGAGCGTTGGAACTCCGCGCGGTGGTGGTCGCGAACAAAAAGGCACCAGTGAGCCCTGTCTTTCGCGAGGGGTCGTTGAATAAAGTCAAACCAAAGCAGAAAACACAGGTACTCGCCCGATGTTATTGCCAACGTGCCTCGGCGCCCTAGGATCGGAAGGTCTACAGCCCAACCACTGAGAAAAGCTCCCGGAATTCCAATGACACTAAGGATGAATTGCTATTGTGGAGTTAGATGAGGGCCGGATGTCAAACCGGGGGACCCACATTTCGATAGGTGATATAAAGCGATCCATCCCCGAATTGTGCTCCCCGAGTAGTAAGTCTGTAGCAAAGCTGAGCAACCCGGCGGACACGATATAATCAAGACGCACAAGAAGGGCAAGAAACTGTTATACAACGTCGACGCAAGCCCGATGATACCCCACATTGATATCAGCAAGGACGTCGTCAACGCTAATTTTCTTGTCCTGAATAAGGCTTTGATGTGCTTTGACCCAAACACCGACGTCTTGCTCAATAACCCTTTTCGTTTGCTTCCGCTCGAACCATGGTCTACTTTCTCGTTCAGCGCGATTTTCCCTGCGCTGGCCAGTTGCTCAACGGTCAACGAAGTAGTCGTTGAGTTAAATTTCGCGACCTTCTCGATCACCTCCACGGCTTCAGCATCTTTTCCGATACCCACCAGGAACCGGGGGCTCTCGAAGAGCTTGAAGACGAAGAACCGAAGGGCCCAAAGGCAGATTGTCAGTGCACCAAGGGCGAAAAGAAGATATCTCCAGCCCATGTTTTCGGAACGGGAACAAGTCGGGGCGTTGATGGCACAGGAGTAATTGGTAATGAAGGGCCAGGCAAGCTACACGAGAACTAATGAGCACACTCGCAACGATGCGGTCAAAGATTTTTCGCACCAGACTAACGACAAGTTGTCCAAGTGACCACCAGACAGCCATCACTGTCAATAGATATTGGTGACTTCCGGGAACCAAATCTGAAATGCACCGCGTATTGAAGACAAACTCGCGGCGAGCAGAGGTGAGGCATACCTAGAAAGACAGCAGAATCAACGGGCATGTTTCCTCCAACACCTGTGCCGACCACAGCAAGTAAGGAGGCGAGTGTTATGAAGTTGGGCGAGCCCCCTGCTGCAAGACCGAAGACACCAGTGATGAACAACGTGAGGTTGAAAGACCATCTAGCGGAGGGAGAGTCATTATTTTCGCAAACAAGTGGAAATAGGTTTGCGCCCACCTTCTTCCCCAGATGTCGCAACCCAAACTCCAGAAGACCGCACCAACAAGAAGACCTATGTTGGCAGCTAAGGTCAAGAACGGCCCATTGAACTTGAACTCGGCCGTCACTGGCGACAGTATCAGTCCTGTGATGAGCTAGGTACCATTCAATGAGTTTGCTCAAAACAGATTCAGAGTCCCGCCTTACCGGCCACACACTATCACTACAATTCCATCAACGTGGTCAGGAGTTAGAACCTTCCAGAATCCGGAATCGGTAGAAAACCACATGGACGTACGCAAACCAGCCGAATCCAGCACAACAGAATAGGTAGACCTGATACTTCCCCATCCCTATCTCTTGTATCGCAGCGTTCAAGATCCTTGCCTTCGCCTGATACACAGGGTCGATCGTGCCGTCCTCGAACATATCCTCCAGAACGACAATCTTTTTGTCGCTTCCATCTACGACGTGGGTAGAGGCTGACGGAGTCTTCTCGAGAGGGCTAGACAGAGATTTCTGATCCAAAGAAGGGGACATGGTGGAGGCAACCAACAAAGGTGGTCGTACAGTCAGCTGGAGCCAATTTTATGGGTGAGAGAAAACGATAGACAGCCTGAATGCATCATATATATCCGAAACATCCGGTGATTAGATAACATACCAGATAAGATTGGTCTGCACTCGGCCTGCAATGCCTCGAAGCATCAAGCGTCCAGATAGTACTGCGACTACAGAACAACCAAGCTCAACTTCAATTTTGCTTCTCGGAGTGGCAAGCTCACCAGACGGCCAGCAGGGAAAAGATTGACTGCCAGAAGTCAACGCGTCCTGCCTGCCGAAATAAGTAATTACGTACTCTTCGTCAGCGCACTCTTCATTGTCAACTTCGTCCAGCGAATGTCTACCCGAAGCCATGGCAGACAGTCTCTCTCCCGAATGTACCCCTCTTAAGAAAGAGTACGACTCCTGCTTCAACAGCTGGTTTGAAGGCTACCTTGAACCCGCTGTGTCGATCTCCAGTCAAGCCCCTCAACAGCAACAACGCGCTCGCGAAGAGTACTCCCGTAAAAAGGCCGACGAGTTCCAGCAGAAATGCGGAAAACTATGGGACGCGTATAAAGGATGTGTTCAGGTGCGGAACCTCTGCTTGCTGCTACGGACGATAACTGATTAACCCTGCAAAACAGAAAGCACTGAAAGAGAAGGGATTGGATAAGATATTGGAGCAGGCGAGGGAAGAAAATTCTTTCAAGGAGATGCCACCTATAGTTCAAGACAAGTCAAAGTAGAACATGAAGCGCACTGTTACTGGAACGTTCGTCATCATCCCATCGCTGTCCGTCTGCACGCTGAACGAAGATTTTCGCAGTACATTAATCCCTCGCGTCTATACGAGATAATAATCCGAACACAAACCAGCTCATTCGCCGAGTTCTTTCGGCCACGGTGAAAACCGATCATTCGACGCCTCTCAATCTGTCTTCCGGGGGATGGGGGGACCTTGATAGCGTCTAACCGCTCAGAACCCTTCGTAAAGAGGGGGGTTATTGTCCAACCAGACCCGAGTATTTAAGACAGTCAAGCCCTCTTCAGTTCCTCATGTTGCAGATAGAAGCCTGTGCGAAAGGATCACCCAAAAATCATTATCTGCCTCATCCAGTTTCGGTCTATCTGCAGTTTCAAACCCGCACCGAGCAGCCCTCATGACAACGCCCAACACCCCGGGCACAGAATAGGTTAACGCAAATCAGGAAGTCAATTGAACTGCGATATCGGCGCAGTTCGAGGGATAGTCGGTCGACTCGGTCATCGAACCGTTTGGTTCGTTCTCAAAGACCTCAGGTCACGCTCTAGAAAACCGGCCTGTGCGCCACACAATGAACCCTCGGTCTACGACACATTCAGCCTCAGACTACTCGACTCACTCCACACCTGATCGTTCCCCGGAATTCTCTCATCATGAAGTCGACTCACCAAGTGTGAGGCTAGCATTGATTCAAATTGTGACGATAGAACATAAAGTCGGGGGCTTCGACATTGGTCTCTTACCTTCCCCTACCTTCCGGCCAGACATTCCTGTGTTGACCCTCGACCCCATTGGTATCCTGCTTACGCACGTAAAATTCAATTGTAGGGTACATCGATTCCTTCCCAAAGCCCAAAATACTCCCGCCCACCAATTGATACTGGACTCCTACTCGTACGGGTAAACCCTATTCTGTCGGTTAAATCAGTGCTCGAAGTCAGCACCCTTCATGCCCTACTCTCGTTCAGACTAGTCTCCATCGCTCGCTCGCTGTCGCCCGATCCTTCCCAGCCTTTTCCCTCCTGGCTGTGTACCGACGACTGATCGTACGCGGCGGTTGTAACGCGCGGGAATATCTTTGTGCAGTACTATTACACTGGATCCACTCTAACGGTGTTAGACTTGCCTTGACGACCCTATTGGAGACAGTGGCACATCATTTGGTGTACTTACGCGGCCGACAAAAGTGGCGATGGGGTGGATATGTGGTTACTCGTCGACATTGTTCACCCTCACATTTATTTTTATTTGGTAAACCTATCACTGATTGAGTTTGTACCCACCAGGCATGAAGGTACCTCTGTAAGTCTCGAACTCGGGTTCAACGTTTTACTGGGTGTCGAGAGACGTATGAAAGTTGACCAAAGCTGTCGCTACTTCATGGACTTGGCCTGACCTGACCTGAACCGTCTGACCATGGCTGATGCCCTTGCGGAAAGGTGGCCTATCGGTACTTCATGATAGCAATTTATATACAGACTCATGCACGATCTCTATGCATAGCGGAGGTCTCGACACGGAGCACCGGTGGGGTCCACTGTCAAGTTTCAATGCCACTTGCGTTCCGTCGTTTCTAAGGTCCCATCTGTTAATTCAAGACAGACCAACAATCACATTGCCGGTAGTCAGGAGCTCCGTAGAACAGTGTACGAACAAGATCCGGGTGCTCTACATTGACAGTCGACTGCAGTTTGGGAGTTTCAACCTGTTTTAGCTCACTCACACGGTATATGGATCCTTCCTTGGCCAAGTTCCGTGATGACTCCGAAGATCTTTAAGGTCCTGCCGCGAGGATAGAATTCCGCAAACTGTACCCTCTCGGAGATTATCGGGGATGAAAAAGGACCCTCAAAATACGACAATTCGAAAAACATTCACTCCCATTCGATTCCCATCGATAGAAAAAGCCAAGCGGTAGCGAAGGCCCGGATTGTGACATCATCGTAAATTAATTTCTACATATATTTCCTACATATCCATAATTGGCATAGTTCTACAAAAATGAAAATAGGGGCCAATACTCTAAGTAAAGGTAAAGGTCGATGCTAGGATAGGACTTTAATTTTAGGGATGGTACAGCGCACCGCGAGTCTGACGCGAGTCGCGGGCTGCGTCTAAGCAGAAACTTGTCCTTCCATCACATAGGCGTCTCGGCTCCTGAAGAGCTCTCCCGGAACCATGTTAGCAGTCTGGCGGTGTCCGTAGGCTGAGTATGAGTAAACGTTCCGCGCGATGATGGGTCGCGACTGGAAGGTCTTGGGTTTCATGCCGAGGCGTTCATAGAACGATTGTGCGGGTGTGTTGGTCGTGCAGACGTGTGTAGAGACAGGAAGCTGTACTCCCGAAGGGGTCAGCTGCGCGATGACCTTGTAGACGAGCTGACGAGCGAGTCCCTGTCCTTGGTACTCGTTGCGCACACCCAGAGTCAAGAGCTGGATGTGGTGGGGCTTCTCGTTTTTGTACTGGACGGAGGCAGTAATGAACGCGACAGGCGCGGCAGCCTGAGACTCGTCGACGGCAATCAGACAGAGGTGGTTTGACTGAATGAGTTGGTTGATGAAGAAACTGTGAGGGTAGGGAACGGGGATGAGTGCAGCCTGTGAGGATGTGTTAGTCAAGATCCATCCATAGAATGGACGGGCAATGTTGTACTGACGTGAAGGTCTTTCAGCTGAGGGATATCGGCCGCAGTGACTGAGCGAATGATGATGGAAGACATTTTACTAGGAGTGATGGAAGTGAAGCTGGGTGAAGTACCAGTGACTGGGGACCGATGGGTTAGTTACCTGGCGATGGTAGGGGTTTTATAGTGTGCGCGTCAAGGCGAAGTGAAGAAGGAGTATTGAATGGAGCAGAGTATGGAGCACTGGGCCGAGGAAATAAAGGCGGAAATTTGAAAGTTGATCAACATATTGGCGCATCTTTGAAGGGAACAAAATAGGATCGGAGACGTGAGGATGCGCGGCTGCCCGCGGTGCGGGACAGCCACACATGTGAATTCGGGATTTGCGACTGTGCGAGGATAACATTACCCGTTTTGGATTGTCGAGGTTATCAAGGTTATCCTTGCCATTTATGGAATGTCACGCTTGGACCAGGTGAGAGACACGCCAGCAACCTCGGCTACTAGGCCCCTGGCTTGCCTCTTCTCCGCCATTTGGCAGCACTAAGCCGCCGAGAGAGACACTGGACTTTACTTCTTAGCCCAGCCTGTTGGCAGTCTGTCCTGCTATCCGTGCGGCGGCAGTGTCAGAGGCTCGGGCAAGCGCTCGGGCAAGGGTCGGGCAAAACCGCGACAGGCGGAGTGTCGTTTATCGATCGGATAATGCTCCTTCGGTGGCGGGCCACTGCTATAAAGACCCGGTATTTTGTCTATCCCCGTCACGTTACTACCCCGCATTACTTTCCTCTAGTCAGGCCTTTCTCCACTTCTCTTTCTCCAACATCCATCATGCCCATCCAAACTCCCTACGTTACTCCTCACATCCTCCACAAGAATTATGCTCAGCCCTTCGATGCCGAGACCGCTTCCAACTGTACCTCGTTCCTCTCCATCTCGCTTCGTCTCTATGCTCATTCTTTTTTTCAGTAATCGGTAAAGATCTCGACTACTTCTCCCAGGCCGGATTCGACATGGACAAGATTCACCTCAAGCGCAATGCTCCTGTTGCGCAGCTCTACGAGGATGCCATCCGAAACGAAGGCGCTGTCTTGTCTTCGTCCGGTGCTCTCATCAACTTTTCCGGCAAAAAGACTGGTCGCAGCCCCAAGGACAAGCGTATCGTCTACGAAGAGACCAGCAAAGACGACATCTGGTGGGGCTCAGTCAACATCAAGATGGATGAACGTACGTGATTACTCCTATCTCGATGGTGTCCAGATCACCCAAACACCTCAATCTAGACACCTTTGAAATCAACAGAGAAAGAGCCATCGATTATCTCAATACCCGTGATAACGTCTACGTCTTCGATGGTTATGCCGGGGTAGGCTTGCTCCATAAACGGTCTTCCGTGCTCCGCTGAACTCTATGTTTTTTCTTAGTGGGATCCGAAGTACAGGATCAAGGTCCGCGTTATTTGTGCCCGAGCATACCATGCTCTATTCATGGTACGTCATTTCGTCAATTACTGCCGCCAAGGCCAATCATCCTCACCCTGTGACATCGTACCCAGAATAACATGCTTATCCGTCCTACTGTCGAGGAGCTCGCAGAGTTTGGCGAGCCCGACTTTATCATCTATAATGCTGGACAGTTCCCCGCCAATCGGTTCACCAAGGGCATGTCGTCGACAACCTCCGTTGAGATCAACTTCAAACGCATGGAGATGGTCATCCTCGGTACTGAGTACGCGGGTGAAATGAAGAAGGGTGTTTTTAGTGTCATGGCAAGTATTCGATAGAAATTCCTCCGTGGTGTGGCCTTCCATTCATGAGAACCTTCCTTTTTAGCACTATCTCCAACCTATCAAGTTCGGCCAGCTCTCTCTGCACTCCTCCGCCAATGTTGGCATCAAGGACAACGACGTCACCCTGTTCTTCGGTCTTTCTGGAACCGGAAAGACCACTCTATCGGCTGACCCCAACCGTCTTCTGATTGGTGATGACGAGCACGTCTGGTCGGACACTGGTGTCTTCAACATCGAGGGTGGCTGCTACGCCAAGTGTATCAACCTTTCCGCTGAGAAAGAGCCCGAAATCTTCAACGCCATTCGTTTCGGTTCTATTCTAGAGAATGTCGTTTACAACCCCCTAGACCGCCACCCCGACTACGACGATGTCGGCATCACCGAAAACACTCGCTGCGCCTACCCCATCGAATTCATTCCCAACGCACGCATTCCTTGCACCGTTGACAGACAGCCAAGTAACATCATTATGTTGACTTGCGACGCATTTGGTGTGCTTCCTCCTGTTTCCCGCCTCTCCCCAGAACAAGCCAGCTACCACTTCTTGGCCGGTTACACCTCCAAGACTCCCGGAACTGAAGATGGTGTCCTCGAGCCCATTCCCACATTCTCCACCTGCTACAGCGCACCCTTCATCGTCCTTCACCCCTCCCACTATGCCACTATGCTTGCCGAGCGTATGGCCAAGCACAAGGTCAACTGCTGGTTGATCAACACCGGCTGGACTGGCGGGAAATACGGTACTGGCAAGCGTTGCCCCCTCAAGTACACCCGTAAGATCATCGACTCCATCCACGATGGTTCTCTGGCCGCTTCCTTGTCTGCTGGAAAGCACGAGAACTTCGACATCTTCAACTTGACGATTCCCACTGAGATTGAGGGCGTCCCGAGGGAGTTGTTGAACCCGTCGATTGCATGGGCTGACAAGGAAGCGTTCGGAAGGGAGGTCAGGAAGCTTGGGGGCATGTTCGCCAAAGCGTTCAAGCTGTACGAGCCTGATGTTGAGGAGAAGGTCAGGAGAGCAGGACCTACCCTCGATGCTTGAGTAGAAAGTCAATGAAGTTTGCGGTAAACATTCAGGTAGTAAATTCTTGTATAATGCAATGCACATACGCATCGACATCCATTCACCATCCATCATACGCATACGCATCACTTAGCTAGTCTGCTGCATTGAATTCTTTATTTCTTGGTTGTATCGAATTATTGGCTGCCACATAATGCAATATAGAACTGAACAGACCTCTTGGACGGATAGCCATGATAGTATCTTATTCAGCTGGCTTGCGAAGTCTTAACTTGCGTGGGAATTTCTACGCCACATCTCCGTAAGGCGCTTATTTGACTAGTTCTTCCTCTCCTATCGTCCCCTCCATTTGTGAGGCCGTAGTCTACACGGACCCTTTGATATTCACGAATTCATGGGAGAGAGTCCCATACGCAGTAGACTCGTCATTCAACTCGCTCATACGATTGAGACTCAAAGTGGAATCTCCTTGATCGAGTTGGGTGAACATTCAACCCGCCCTCAAACCCGTTTCCTAGACGGTGGGTAGACTGAGTTTCCGGTGTGAAAGAGTGTTGCGATCTTACGCGGTGTGGGCGCAAGCCAATGATCTGAATTGAAGCAACCACAAGTATTTGTATTTAGGCAGCCATTAGACTCTCTTTCCGACAGTTCGAGTGATGAACATGGATCGGGACCCCACGAATTCCCCGGACCCGAAGCTTGGAGCGAGTTCAATGGTGATGGAATGAGTTGCGGTGGAGACGCCTTTAATATTACAGGAGTGTTGGAAGGTTTCACGCTTAGAAGTGTTCAGCCAGCTCGGGAGGCGGAATCATGCATCAAAAGGACCCTCGACCCGAGGGGCTGGTCGAGTTTCATGTACAGTAAGTGGGGTTTGCGATGCGTGAACCCTCCGCCAACGAAGGGTTCCAGAGCATCAGGACCGATTAACTTACGCGAGCCGTCCTAGTATCAACGACTTCTGGAGGCAGGTAAAATGCTCAGCCCGGAGGTGCCACTGCTAAGGCCGGTCAGCCCCTCGCCAACTGTCACCGTCTGGAAGTAGACAACAGGTTCAATATGGAATGTAACGCCCGATAGTGATAGCACTGTGCCTTCAAGCAAGTTCGCTGTCCCAGTTACGCGGCGCATCCCTTGGGAAGACCCCTCCTAGTTAGGAGCAAGTCGCTAGTAGGAAATCCGCAGTACATTTTTGACCCTCTTTGTACTCCCTGCCGCACAACTCTCCGAGTCCTGACCGAAACCAGTCTCCTTCGTCAAAGTGTCGCGTCGCAAGGCAGAGTGGAGGGCACTTCCATCAATACCGAATAAACAACACTAACGGGTACACCTTCCCGTCCACTCTCTATCCCTCGGACTCCTCCCGCTTAAAATTGATCGTACAAGGGCCCCCGGTACAACAAAATAGACTTCGTCCTCCGTTCGCAATACATCAAAAGAACCCCCCTCTGTCGAACGCCACATCTGACTCGTTACTCAGCGACCATCAACCAAACCGTTCACCTTTACAAAGCTTGCGGCGGGTTATGCAACGTCTGGTAAGCCGGTAAGTATTAATGATGATGGTGATGTGCCGAGGCTGCCTCAGAGTCTGGCTCGGAGCTTCCCTGAGTGTCCTCCATCCTCGACTTGGAAGTGGTCACACCCAATTCCAGATCATCTCCGGTCGTGGAAGGTCCTGTAGCCGTGACCCGGAACACCACACTCGGATTATTCGACTGTCCGAGACCATCTGATATCGGTGTTTGTTGCGGAGACATCATCTTATCTTTGAAGAACGAACGAGAGTTGAGGCTGCGTGAGGCAGAGAGACGTTAGTGATGATTTTCAGGAGCAATGAGGTAAAAGTTGAACCGGAAGAATGAAGGACGAAAGGAGAGGGACACGAGGGGGAACACCAAGACTCACTTGGCAAGTATACTATTCGCGTAAGTGTCTGAAATGATATAGATGCAGAACAGGAACCAAAAGGTGTTCGGAGAACGTAGGAACTGTGATGATAAGTCAGTTGACTACTAGTTAGGAGCCATTAAGCACTCACGAGTATCAAACCGGCAACCGCGGCGAGGCTTTCATATCCGTCGTTAGTATGGATTAACCTAAGTTGCTATAAAAATAACGCACCAAGGCAGAAGTCCCGTGTTAATCGAGCATAGAACAATCCACTGGACCACGCGATCGCTCCTAAGGAGGGGTGAAAAGGAAGCGAGAAGGAGAGGAATAAGAGAGACCGGAAGAACATGTCAGCGGCCGATTGAATAGAGTCAGTGGAACGAAAGAAGACGCACTGTTTTTGCCCCGTCTTACTATTCAGTAGTGCCCAGGTCAGAAGAGCAGTAACTATTGTGTCCACGGCAATGTTGAAGGACAGCGTCGTCAAAAGATAGGTCTAAATGTTTGGGAGAATGGTGAGCGACGTTCCGATGACTCAAGATGATACCGACGCGCACCCGAATTCCAAGTATTTCTGAAACATTTTCGAGCGTGAACACCTTCGCAATGCCTGACAGACTTGCGACTGCATGACCATAAGACTCAAACATTCTCGATCGGAGATGGGTCAGCTCACCGAAGTTGCCGAGGATGCAAATGAGCTGAGAATGTGGTTGATAAGATGAGGGACGAGAGTGGATTGCATTTTAGTTCCACTCACGAATATTGCGAGCCAGAACGAGGCTCGCCACCTTGAAAGGAAGGAACACATGACTGCAAATTCAAGTCGTCTTTAGAGAGGGAAGACCAAAATCACAAGCTGCCGACGCTTACAAGCGTGAACACGTCTCGCGAGGAATCTTTGAAGTTGTATGAGAGGGTGGAGCAAAAGGCAGTAAGGCAAGGGTCTCACAATTGTGCGACGAATATCTGCGTGGTCTAGGGCAAGTTTGAGATATGAAGCATACCAGTATTGGAATCTACTATCACTTACAGAGACCGTAAGTGCCGCCTGGTACGCGACGATTTCAAATCAGCCAAACTTGCCGTTACGCCATAGCGACTAGGGTGCTCGTACCAATGCAGACCAGTGTATCTTGAGGACCAATAATGGATTCCCAAAAGATTTTATCGTGTAGTGCCATGTCGAAATCATGAGTAAAATCGCGTGCAGCATTGCGAGTGTCCAGACGATGGCAACCTTTGGGGGGACGTGTTTTTGCTAAACAATTTGTGAGGTGGTCCAGGGATGTATGAGCTTACAAAGATCTTTATCCGCGGTGGGTCCTTTCTGTAGTTCACGACATAGATGTACGTCTGTACCGTTGTGACCCCCGTCAAACTGAGGAACTATGTGAGCATCGGGGCGCGACAGTGCGAGCAAAAAACACGCACAACGACGAAACAAACGCGGTGAGGGCCAACACTCCAAAAGTGCTCTCGAAAGTTGTCCCGGCCATGATGATAATGGGTGAGAGAGAAGGAGTGGGTCTGACATTCCGACCGTGTCTGGGTAATATACGTGAAAAGGTTCAACCCTTTTCGATCGAGATCAGGAAGCTATTCAAATAGACTTAGGAGGCGGCGGCGGCAGAACACGAGTCTCACGGAAACCTGGTTTCAGCTCCATTAAACCCTGATAACCTATAGAAACGGAGTTTGTCAAGTGGAACTGAGGTCGATCTTGCGGAAGAGAGCAGCGTTTGGAAGTCGATACGGGCCTTTGGCTGCTCATGCGTTTCGGTCATGCTGTTTTCGACGGCGGAACCCGGGCCCTGGGCTGCCCTAGGGGTACAGCACTAACAACAAGCCGAATGTAACGTGAGCCGAGTCGAGTGGAGGAAACTGGAGGAAACAAGTACCGTTAACTCCTTACAAAGGCATCGACCCTCGAGCTTTGAAGACCGCCGTCGACGTCCTAATCATTATCCCCTTTGTTGTCCCTGTGGCGGGATTTGGCGGGGAGAGATAGTCCCGAATTTGCTTGAGCCACAAGCGCTAAACGTTAAAACCTCGTCCTACAGTGCCACCGTAGTGTCCCCACGGTGACACGGCCTAGGCCTTGGCAATGAATGCAGTATTTGTTCATCCGTAACTAGGCGTATTCTGAATTATTTCTGGCGTATCACTTGACTGTTGTGTTGTTTCCAGAAGACTCTATCCTTTTCCTCTCCCGAACTTTCATTTCGGGTACCTAACGTTGACTTGAGCCCCAATAAGAAGCTCAGATGACGGGCACGAGGCACTAGTATGGTCCCACTCCAGAACGAGATGATGGGAAATGATGAGCGCTATGTTATCATCGGTCTCGCCATCCTGCAAACGGTGCTCTTCATAACTTCATTTGACTTGACCATTTGAATACGACAACTCGACTCTGAAGCCTGGTAGTTCGCTGTTGCCTCGCGCTCCCCAGACTTGCTTGAAAACAATGTTCTGAGAGTGCAACTAGCGCTGTCAAGCAGCCGATGAGCACAACGAGGCTGTCCAAGTTCCGAAGACGCTCGCAGGCATTACACGCAAGTTGCGTCATTACCATGTCCTTGCCGCAGCGCGTTTACTTATAAACAGCAATGACTCTCAACAATCTCACCACTCCTTCTTGTTCTCTCACCACCACCAACAACACCCAGAATCATCATGGCAGACGACTGGAAAGACGGCATCCTCCTTAAAATCATCAATGTCGTCTGTTATTTCCTATTCTTGGGTTCCAACATCTACACCGTTGCCTCCCCCGCTGGTATCTACTATAACACCAAGCTCACCTATATAACCCCTGCACCATGGGCATTCCTCATCTGGTCTGTTATTCACATCCTCCTCCTCGGAACCGTCATCTACCAGTTCTTCGCATCCGGAAAGCGTACCATCATTGACGGTGTATCTTGGAGGTTCCCTCTCCTTACCGTGCTCAATGCAATCTATGTGAACGTATGGGCTAAGCACCACCACATCGTTGCATTCGTATTCGCTCTGTTCGTGTCGTCGGCCGTGACACATATCTACTACATTGTGAAGAAGCACCACAGCTCGCAGAGCACTGCAGACGAGGTGTTCATTCACCTTCCGTTCTCGCTCTGGCATGGTTGGACCACCGTTCTCGTCGTTTTGACTGCGTTCGAAGCCTTTGGAGTGAATGCCCTCGACACGCCTGCAGGCGTTTGGACTAAGGTCTTCGTGTTCCTGGGATTGTGAGTGGTCAACATGTGCTTGGGTGGAGTTCAAACGTGAACTGATTCATCTGCTTATTACAGGTTCTTCCTCGAGGCCACCGCAGCTACATATGCCTTCTCTTCTCCTGAGGGTGACCTCCCCGCATCCATCGCCATTGCGTGGTCTCTCTGGGCGATCTTTGCTGAGCAGCGCAGCAGTGCCTTCATTCATTGGTCAGCGTTGGCATTCGCCATTCTCGCCCTTGTTTGGGTCGTCAAAGGCGGTTTGGGACTTTCAAACAGGATGAGAGGTGGTATCAGATTGGAGGACGAGGAGCGTGCCCCATTGGTTCCCGGACAGTAAATGCGATGCAGTCGCGAAAGGCTTGGAACCCAAAACACGATTATCCGCCGTCTTTTTTCATCTCCCCCATCTTAACAGTTACGACTACCTTTTGCTCCATTTCTCCACCAACATCCCGCATTTTTGCTTTGTCGTCATACTTCTTTTGCTGATGATCTACTTATGTTGTAAAATTAGTTACGAACCCAGTCCTTCTGGAATTGGAATATGAAACACCTTTGCAGTCTTTAATTTCGAAGTCTACACGAGTCTTCGCACGATATTACAGGTAAGCTTGGGCAGAAAGAATGTGTATCATCATTGACGTCATGGTCTGATATGGGTGTCAGTGGGTCCTCAATCGTGCGCCGTGGAGGACCAGGGTGCCTGTCGTTGATTTTGATACATCGCCGTGCCACAATGGTCTCATAGGAATCACAGAGTATATGCTCTAGCCTTGCTAATTGCGTCGTCCTTATGGAAGGTTTTGCCGTCTATCTTGACTACGCACCGCAGTGTCACAACGAGTTCAATCAAACATGGTAATCTATAACGCGGGGCTAGCCCAAGAATTTCGGCTGATATTATACAAGAAGTGATAACGTCAACGTCGAAGAGAAATGAATGTGAATGATACAGTGGTCAGAATAACGAGGGTGGTTGAGTGACTGGAGTGAGCAGATGAAGTATACAAAGTGAACATGAGAGATATGTATGATACATCGAGCGTCGGGAATCGGATATCATGAGACGTTTCGTTATGATCGTGAAAGGACAGAAAAGTTCTTCGAACGCCAGAACCTGGAGAAACAAATGCCCTCTAGGTGAGATCGCGGATGCACCCTCCGAAACGGCATGCTCTCGCCCCTAGCTCCAAGTCCCTCTTTTGCTCGTCCAGGCTTTGTTGCTCGGTAGGTGAATCTGTAACCTGGCCAACAGGATGGTTTGTTTCGGCCGCGAGTCGTCTCTTGCCCGCTTCCTCGATTCGATGGCGAATATCACCACGCGCGACATTAACCACTACGTAGTCCGGGTGCGAGAAGAGCATGTCTAGATTCTCGTCCGAAACATGACTATCAGGACGAGTGGCGGGAGGAGAGGGTAACGCGGTAGAAGAGGGGAGTGTTTGGGTCGCCAATGTACCGAAAGGTACCAGGATTGGGGAACAGGAACACTCTTCTGGAAAGGGGCCATTAGTTTATGTATGGAGATGAACCGGGGAAGGACTTGCCAGGCGAGAGCAATAGAATCAAACAAAGAATATAGGTAGTCATGAAGTAGAGCAGGCGAGACATTGTTGGTCTTTGATAGATTGGGAAGTCGTGTAGAAGCTGGTGAAGTGGCACCAGTATGTTGTAAGGGAGTGAGCGCGTATCACAGCAGAGGATGCCCGTGGCGATCGAATGAATAAAGACGAGTGGATTGAAGATGAAAGTGGCTGAAACCGTCGTTAGTCGTTCGAGACTTGTCGAACGTCGAGGATTGTAGGAGTTCCTGAACGAGAAACGACGGAGACACAAGTTTACGAGGTCGAGTTGAGAGGCATAGGGTGGGCTGGAAGCAAACCCGTACTTTTAAACCGAAGACTAAATGAGGCGTTCACATGTCAAAACCATGAGGCGGTTATTTGACGAAAGGACTTGTTTGTTCTGAATTCTGGCATGAGGCTGGTCTTCGTCAGTTCAGGTTCAAGAAAGAGATCGATATGTCATCAAGCTCGAGATTTTAGGCCCCGAACGAACGCAATTCAGGACTATGAGATTACTGTAGAGGTAAGTGGGTTTTGATCCTGCAAGTTTTCGAGTCATGGCGGAAGACGCCCTCGTATGCTATGTCCGCAATGTTCTTGTTGTGACCTCTTCCAGCGAAATAATTCAGATCCTGAGACAATACCATGCTGAAGCCCCAGTTCTTGCGGTTCCGAGATACGAATCGTATTGACCAGAGTCGGTGTTCTTTGGCTTTGCGTTTAAAGTCTCTTGACAAGGGGCTCTTTGTCCTTCAGGCCGGCAGAGGGCTTGCACATCATACATGCGCTTTGCTTTGTCTGCGGTCCCGAGAAATGCGAGTATTGAGTTAAATCCAACCGATGGGTTGCTTCTTGCGTCCTATACGCCGTTATGCCGCAAGTGAGGGCAAGGATAAGATGGGAAACCTTGTACCTGTAGCCGTTCAGTTGGTTGATGGGAAGTGATGGTCGACATACAAACAGAATTATGTAATTCAGCTCACCTCTGGAAGATGCACCCACTGTCGCCTCCATCTTCTCTCACACACACACATTCTCAATCGTGCGCGATGCGGTCGTGCCCATTTTTTGACTGACCAGAATATGGTACTTCGAGGTCTCGGTCATACCTTGTCCGGTTCGAACATTGTTATACATATCGATAGTGTACAAAGACCTTTCATTTCTTTCTCCCTTCAAGAGTTTCAAGATGACATATCCTATACACTCGACAGGGCTACGGCTAAAAGCTCAGAAAATGAGCTTTAGACGCATGACTGTTTCCATTACGCATATCGGACGGGCCGCCATATTGCTGTACTGACGTAGGAGCTCACAATGGTCTCAGTACTGCAGGTGTCTGAGTTTGTGCACGGATGGGCTCTTACAGGCTCTTACTTATTCGCTCTTCGATGGCTTTGAACTCAACCCAAACCATCGCATGCTACACACAAGCTATACAGTACATACAACTTCAAACCCTACGGAGGTCCCCGGTCGTGCCCTTGATACCCTCAGGGCCGCTTCAGATTGGAGCGCTATTTCCATATAAAAACCCTCTACCACCCTTGATCATCGCCAATTCCTCTTTCTTTCTTCTTCCTCTTCCGCTATGGTTTTTTCACTTCTTTCCTCTGGCCTCCTCGCATCTCTTTTCTTTGCATCCGTGCCGCAACCGCACGCTCTTTCGATTGACCTGAAAGCTAGCTTATCGCTCGGCGGTCACTCACCTAAACCTATCGCGGCTGCTTGGTACGCTGGATGGCATGCCAACGAGGGATTTCCTCTGTCGAAAGTCCCATGGGACAAGTACACATACCTGACATATTCTTTTGCGTACGCGCTACTTCTCATTTCCAACCTCCTTCCGTTTCCCGCTGACCTATTTTCAACACCAGAATTACCACTGAAGACCCGCGTCTCATAAGTTTGAATGGCTCGGAACCTGATTTGCTGCCACAATTCGTAAAGACCGCTCACCAGCATGTACGTGAAACCCGAAAGACCACACCGTTTCACGGCTTTACTCAACCGGATGTGTCGCATAGCATGTCGGCGCCTTAGTATCTTTCGGTGGTTGGACTGGATCGCGGTTTTTCTCGCCAGCCGTGGGTAGCCCCGAGAATAGGACAGCCTTCGTGAAGACGGTCACCGATTTCGCTACAAAATACGACTTGGACGGGATTGACTTTGAGTACGTTCGAATGACTCTAATGGCTACCTGTCGCTCACCGATCTCTGCAACTCTACAGCTGGGAGTATCCGAACGGGGCAGGAATCGGATGCAATGCCATCAGTCCCAATGACACTACCAACTTCCTCGCTTTCCTCAAAGAACTCCGTTCAACTGAAGTGGGGAAAAAACTTCTCCTCACCGCCGCCACCGCCATCATACCATTCTCCAACGCCGATGGGGAGCCTAGTGCGGACGTCTCCGAGTTCGCCAAAGTACTGGACTTCATCGCCATCATGAACTACGACATCTGGGGCAGCTGGAGCGAGACAGTAGGTCCAAACGCGCCACTCGATGACACCTGTGCATCAGAAGCAAACCAACAAGGTTCAGCGGTTTCGGCTGTGAAGGCATGGTCTCAAGCCGGAATTCCCAAGAATCAGCTGATCTTGGGTGTACCGGCGTACGGTCACTCATTCACTGTGAACAAGACGGCTGCGTTCAACGGAACGGAGCAGTTGCAGTTGTACCCTGCTTTTAACGCGTCCGTTCATCAAGCTGGAGACAAGTGGGATGACGGTGCCGGGCTCAATGTCTGTGGTGTTGAGGAACCCAACGGAGGGAACTTCAACTTCTGGGGTATCATCGAAGCTGGGTACCTAAACAAGGACGGTTCTCCTAAGAAGGATGTTCCCTACCGATTTGACGAATGTAGCAAGACTGTCAGTCACGTTCCTTCACCCGTTGTCCAACCCGATCGATTCACTAACCTTTTCTATAGGCCTATGTCTATGACGAGAAGAGAGAGCTGGTCGTTTCATTCGATGATGCTACTTCCTTCTCTGCCAAGGGCAAGTTCATTGCAGACAATGGTCTCGCTGGATTTGCTATGTGGGAATCTGGAGGTGACTACAATGATATACTGCTCGATTCTATTCGTCAAGGATGTCATGCACATTAATGAGATTACTCTGGGATGAGGGATGCAGAGGGTGGCGTATCTAAGTATCATATTTATTATCACGGACGAGAGCTTCTACACTAGTACATCGTGTTACGCACTATCTATCAAATATCTACATTCGTTCTGACAGCCGGGGCTCTTGAGTTTTCTGAACTTCGTGCGTATGCCAGGGTCGAGTTGCAGTACTCAGCTATAACTCGGGCTGCTCGGGTATGCACATCTACTTGTTCCCGACATCGGGCCGATGAAGCTACGAGCTTCAACAATGTTCCTCGGGAGACTTTCTCCCATTCTCCGACAGTCAGCGTCATTCACCATTCGTACCATGTCCAAGGGAGCTTCAGGCAAATTTCTCATCTATGTCCACGCGCCAGATCGTACAGAGGAGGGTACTTTCGAGAAGCGGATGTCAGTTCGACCCAAACATATCGAACTCTTGAAGGCGAATATCGCAAACGGATCCATTCGTACGCTCAGCTCCCACTGCCCTCATGTCACGACGTTGACTGACGATAAATGCGACTTCAGGCGTCGCTGCGGCAATGCTGTCACCAGAGTCCATGCACGCTGCACAGGAGGATAGGAAATTCATTGGCTCGACTCTCATTTTTGAAGCAGAGAGCATTGAAGAGTGCGTGTCCCACAGTTTCCAGTCTTTTCTGGCTCTAACGAAGAGCCTCTTTGAAGAGTACGCGAGAAGCTTAAGGCCGACCCATACTGGGACAACAACGTGGTGAGTACAATACCACTCGTTAGGGTGCTTGACACTGAGATAATCGCGATGCTTTACAGTGGGACAAGGAGAAGATGGTCATTACACCGATTGCGGCTGCCACCCCCATCCCGTAGACTGTACTCCAACTTATCAGAAAGAAATCATCGAAATCTCTTCGCTCGCAATACGGAGATGACCTCGCGAAGCCGTCTCATCTTTTATGACCGGGGCACTCAAGGCACTACTTCAAACATATCGTCTCCCGGTCAGGTCCTGGGAAAATGCGGCTGGAACCCTTGTTATGTTGGTGAGATGTTGGTCGGGAAACGACCACAGGGGTCAACAGCCGTCCCGAATATTGTCCTCCGGACCAAGATCGACTGCCCATTGACAAACCCATCAAGGGTCTTGTTCTACCATCAGTTCCTCGTTCCAAATTTGTGACCTACCATTCAGTGGCTGAGTGGCATAATATGTCTCCGAGTCATTGACTAGCCCAGCAGAAGTCGAGGTTGATCGTAATCTTTGCAGCTTTAGCCTCAGAACGTTAGGTCGTAGTAAGCGAATGGGCGCATCCAAGTTCCTTTTTGCAAATATAGGGCCGAATGAACCAAGATAAAAAACGTCGCTCACACCACCTCCACGGCTACACGTACCAGGTCGTACAGAGGGTGTTTCTAGGATGCGGATTTCACCTCAACAGGAGGCCCATATCGTAACTGGGCCTATTCGCACGCCGTGCTCCGATTTTCCTCAGCCTATCATGCTGACGACAGCTGGAGTTCAGGCCTTCAGGCTTAGGGGTTACTACGGCGTTGTTGATGCCAGATTCCGTGTGCTCCGCGCATGAAGTCAAGGAATAGTTATTTCGACTCTAATTCTCTTACTAATTCTTGGAGTGGAGAGTACCTAGGAATACATGTCAACAGTTCCTGGCACTTCTGGTGCGCATAGAGAGCTATGCCTCAAGAGTAAGTGCAAAGTTCGAAACTCAAGAATAGCATGACCTAACCACAAGGACAAGCGTGGGCTCATCTCAAACGTAACTCTCTGGAAAGATCGACGCCACATCGACAGCTTCAATTCTCCCGATATGAAAGGGCTGAAGGCTTTTGCGCATATATCTACTTACTCACGGCAGGAGTGCGTTAGGTCCTGCTTCCCTTCTCTGACACGCTATGGCGACAATGGCTCTTGAAAGCACCTTTGGAGTGTTGGCGCTCACCGCGTTTGTTTCATGTTTGTGCGTGCTTCTAACCCACGATGGCATGTTTAAGATAGACTCACATACTTCGGCAGCTTGACTGGGGTCACGACAATGCAGGCGTACATCTATATGAAGAACTATGGGAAGGACCCCCTGCGTATAAAGCTATACGTCAGTCTACGTATTCTCAGTCCCTTCAACAAATTGCTCAACGAGAGCACGTCCTCGACAGGTGGTCATCGTCTGGATACTCTCAATGTCACACTCGGGTTTACAAATTTATGCGACATGGCACTACGTGATACAAGTCCATGATAATCCACTCCTGCTTCTCAAGGTTCATTATTCCGCAGTGGTACGAATACCTCAATCACTATCGCAAGCGAATCTAGCTAATTCAGAAATCATCTCGTCCAACTAGATAGCTCTCGCAGTCTCGGTAAGTGATAGTAGATTTCAACGCTAGTACAATATCTCAGATCTGCCACAGACCACGCAGATATTCATCGCGCAGCTGTGAGTCTCTGGTCTTTGTTATCCTCGCGTTTTCTCATACGCTTTCATAGATTCCTTGCGAGACGCGTTCACGTTTGTAAGGATCAGCTTCAGTCCTGGTCTTCCCTTTTCTGAATGCGGCTTGGATTGCAGTTCTGGGTACCTTTCTCTCAAAGTGGCGGGCATCATTATGGTTCGCATTATTCGTGAGTGAAGGAATCATGGCTATTACTCACGTCTCTCATTATCGACTACATTCCCCAGCTCGTTTGCATTTTTGGCAACCTCGGTGAGTTGATTGCTCTACGATCGAGTCAACTGAATCTTATCTATGGACGTCCATGCAGCTGGAAGTTTCTCCGGCATTGGGGTGGTGTTCACACTCAAGAGTGTGACGGAGATGATGAAAATGAAAGTGCGTGTCAGGTTCATCCTGAATCACTCCCGACATCGCCAACTGTTCTCCCGAACCTCAGGACTACCTATTGGTGACGTTGGCCTTCAACATTGCCGTAGACACCTTGATCACTGCTGTCCTGGGATGGTCATTACTGAATAGCAAATCAGGGCAAAAACAGTGCGTCTATTCCGTTTCGTCGACTTCTGTCTTTCTTCCTTGTTCTTCTTTAGGAGCGACCGTGTGGTACGCTGGATTGCTCTTTGTTCAATCAATACGGGGCTTCTACCGTGGTGGGTCACGTTCATCTTGACCTGTGGTCATCTGCGTTAACGACGAGTCGATATGAAAGTTTATCCGCGATGGCCGGTGTAATATTCGTGAGGGGTTCATTATAAGGGCGGCTCCTGACTGGCAGTACGAAACTGACATTATCTGTCTGCTCGTTACAGTTCGTTCAGTCCCCGAACACCTTTTGGTTCCTGTTCTGCATCAATCTCATTTCAGACACTTACGCAAACTGTATACTGGCGAAGTGAGTCCCGGGTCCCATTACCGCCCTTCCCCCTCCCGCGACTCGGACTACGTTTCATATCCATGGTCCAAATTCTTGTGCCTCGTCCCTCTGGAAACCAGTTGACTCACGACGTCTTATAATTCCCGTTACGCAGCCTCAACTCTCGCTCCTTTTTCAAAGAGAAGATGATGTCTCCTCAGCGGACGCCGGTGTCTTACGGTTCCGGACAATCGCGAAGCATTCGTCCGAGTATGATGTTCCAAGTCACGACCACAGACCGGACGACTACGACCGGAGAGGATATGGAGATGAGTGTGGTCTCTACAAAGTCCAGGGTGGAGGATATCGAGGAGATCGAGGAAATCCCAGACTTGGAGTTTGAGACGAGTACCTTGGGTATCGGCAAATCGATCCGACATGTCGCATAGCCCGGCGAAGTATCAGTCCCATGAATGGCTGGTGGTTCAGGTGGGTTTTGTTGCGTTGGGACTACTATCTATTATCGTCAGTCCTCTTGCAACCGGGGCTGCATATTGTACTATCATTTACATGACTGAAGGACAAGAGGAGCTCCGAGGGCGGAGAATGGACACAAGGCTGGACTTTCTAGTATTATCTCTGAAAATTATTTGGCATCGATACTACAGGTGCCCTTGACACTCCCAGGCCTTACGATGAGACGAGTTGACGAAGGAGATTGGGTCCGGCTAGGGCTCGAAGCTTGAAGTTTGAAGAGTGGCGCGGAGGGAATAGGAAGAAAGAAACTCCGGAATAGGCTGCGTGTTCCTCAGGACCTTCCCTGGTTGTCAGTACACTCTCATGACCTATGTGCTGGGCCGGATGCTAATAGCTCCCCGGCTCCAATTCCCAAGTCGCTCTCACCTTGGCCTCTCCCACTCACGTTTTCAGCTCAGAATGTCGTCTTCGAGTCAACCTTTGAAGAAATTCGTTGTATATGCACCAGACAAGGAGGGAACCCATGAGATGCGGTATCAAGTCCGTCAGGACCACCTGGATAAAGTCGCACCTCTAATCAAGTCCGGAGTGATAAGTGCGCGTACTCCATTGTACATTCTTTCAAATATTCAATGTTATTCTTTCCCCAGAGGTTGGAGGAATGATGGTGGACCCCCGATGCGATCCAGAGGCAGCTCAGAAACAAGCCGTGGGTTCCTTGATCATCTACGAGGCTGAATCATTCGAGAAAGTCAAGGAAATGGTGGAATCGGATGTATACTACAAGTCGGGGGTTGTAAGTTCTGGGAGATCTCTCATCTCCTCACGATTTCTGATGTTTCACATGCCAGTGGGATCGAGAGAAGCTAGTTATTGCTCCATTCCTCGCTGCAACGCCCTGGCCGTGATTAGGGAATCGAGGGATAGAATGTATAGACGCGAGAATTTCCCAAGTTGGCGCGTTTATTTGTCAATCAGTCGACAGTGATCTTGTATACTATCACCGACAAGGGCTTGAACGAATAATCATGCGTCTATACCGAAGATGTCAGGAATCTGTTAACTTGCAACATACTTATACGGTCACAATCAAACCTCACCCATCTGTCGGGCTCAGTCTGAATCGTTTCGGGTATCCCACTGCCAGCGGTATGTTTTGCGTCTGGGCGGTAGGTTGAAGACTTGCAAGTAGGTAGGCGACGTTGACTAGATCATGACTTGGGATCCTAAGCCGTGTCATTGTCAAGGACATTACCGCGACGTTACCGCTTTCACGGTCTGGCGGCGGTGTGGGGAGGAAACAAGGGTGTTTTCTGAACAGAAAAGACTTGAGAGATTATCGATTATCCACTACGTATATATCTAGAAAGTAGGAAGAATCAGAAAACTTGAGGTAGGAATCTGGCAGTCTGGCAGAGGATCAAATGTGGGGGAACCTTCCGGTAAAGGTAACCGGGACCGCCGGAACGGTTGTCACTCCCGTGTGCTCTTTCCCGTACCATCTGGTTCATAATCCCCCGTTACTGCCCCCTGGCTATGTCTTCACTCTTCTCGTTTGCCTTAAGAGCACCTTCCAGATCAGCATTTAGCTCTCTAAAAACTCCCTTCCTAAACCGAAGCATCCGACTCATGTCTTCAACACAATACGAACACATCTTGACCTCGCGTCCCGACCCATCAGTGTTCCAAGTCACTCTCAACAGGCCCAAGGCTCTCAATGCACTGAGCTCTCCTCTCTTTCTTGAGCTTAACAAGGCTCTGTTTGAGGCGGATGCAGATGACTCTGTCAGCGCGATAGTATTGACTGGATCCGAGAAGGCGTTCGCAGGTACGTCCTTTGTGCTCCTCTACGGAACATACCATCGCTCAACGGTTCACATTCTCATCCAGCGGGCGCTGATATCAAGGAAATGAAGGACAAGACATGTAGGATATCATAGGCATTCCTCCCTACCACTCTGACTAAAGCGTACATACAGACGTCGACGTCTACAAGAACAGCTTCCTCGAGAACTGGACAGAAATGACCAGAGTCAAGAAGCCCATTATCGCGGCTGTCAGCGGATACGCTGTACGTCTCTGATGCCCCCTTCACTCTCCGTTGTTCATAGCTAAACGCTCGTTATTGGTCCTCAGCTCGGAGGTGGATGTGAACTCGCTCTCATGTGTGACATCATTCTGGCTTCGCCCACAGCGAAGTTTGGCCAGCCAGAGATCAACCTCGGTGTGATTCCCGGTGGTGGAGGCTCTCAAAGACTCGCACTTGCCGTTGGAAAGTCTCGCGCGATGGAGATGGTTCTCACAGGTCGTATGATCACTGCTCAAGAGGCCGCAGATTGGGGAATGATCAGTCGCGTTGTCGGGGAGGGTGAAGGGAAGGTCGTCGAGGAAGCCGTGGCCATGGCGAAGGAGATCGCTACCAAGGGGCAATTGGCGGTACAAGCTGGCAAGGAGGCCGTCAACGCTGGTATGTGGTTCACTAACTTCGGCTAGCACGAAAACTGATGACTTTGGTCCAAGCATATGAAATGTCTCTTGAGGAGGGTTTGAGACTTGAGAGAAGGGTATTCTACGGACTCTTCGCAACCAAGGACCAAAAAGAGGGTGAGCTACCGGACGGGCCTCTAGTTGTGACTCTAGCTGACCGCTTCGTCAGGCATGTCTGCATTCGCGGAGAAAAGAAAGGCAAACTTCACCCACCAGTGAATTCACGAGAAGTGATATTGTACTGTATAGATTCCAGCACAAAACATGATTCTTAACCTCAGTTAAACCACCTATACACGCCGCCCATTATAAGAACTATGGGGCATCAGTAAGGTATCGTGTAGGAGAGGTAATCTATGCTCACCAACGCCAACGCCGCCCATGAATCTCTTTTGGAGGGGTGTCCCCGGGGCGACAGCTCGTGACTGCCAGAGTGCGTAACCTCCAACGCCAGTCAGTGTGGTAGTTCCGACTATCCTGCAAGACAAGCAGTCCTTTGGTCGCCGAGAAGGAGGTTGTGTTACTTGTCCTGCTTCAGCGTTCATGATGGGAGAGAGCAGGGACTGCACGCGTAGTCCGGCCGGCATCAGAATTTTAGCCGAGCGGCAAAAATCTCAAAAAGGAAACTGCATCTTTGCTCAAAACGGCCAACAAAAGGACAAGGACCAACAATTGACCAACAAGGCGAACAATAGACAACTCACAGCAATGGCCGCCCATACCTACAGCCCGGCTCTCCTTGTTTTCTCTATTCTCAACCACCATCATCATGGCTCAAGAGTTGCCTCACCCCAGTTCCTCTTCTCCACGCAGTCCCAGTAGCCCACGAAAACGAGCACGTCTCGAGGAGGATGAAACACAGCAGTCAACTAAGAATGGTCGCTCGAAACGCCCCAGGTCCTCGACCTCAACCCGGTCGAACCGTGATGAGTTCGCTCATACCATTGACAAGCACTACTCCAACAACGGAGGCGATATCTATCTCAAGTTGCCCGACGGAACGCTGTTCATGTGCCATTTGGAAAAGCTGAAAACCGCTGGAGGCTTATTTGGGGACGTTTTTGCTCTGCCACAACCTGTCGAGAGCGCAGAGAAGATTGAGGGATTGCCTTTCTGCGACATATACCAGACAATTTCTCCAGGAGAGTTTCGATACGTGTTGAATTTCATCTACGGGAAGATGTACGTTTCCAAACCTCTCATTGGGCATGAATATTCATGTAGACTTGATGTCGTCTAGAAAACTTTTGCGAAAGCTCCGAGGTGGCAGGATCTCGTTGCATTTTAACGCAGCCATCGCACTACTAAAGGGTGCCCACCTCCTCAATCTCCCGAAGATGCGACGAGCTGCCTTGAAAGCATTGCACCTCATGTTTCCCTGTGATTCAAGAGATGATCGCTGGCCTCCCGCTGTTCATGGGGTGGACGTCTCTGCGGACTTATTCCGACGTCTATTCCCCATCCAGGCCCTCAACGCTCTCACCCAATGCGAGGTCCCTCTATTCGCTCCCATGGCGTACTACTATGCCTCACAACTCGACATCGACGATATTCTCTTCGGCGTTCAAGGACCAGATGGTTTCACAGAGCGCCTGAACGACCACGATAAGTCATTGGTTCTGAAGGGGCGGGAGAAACTTCGTGTTATCACGAAAAAATTCACCCACGAATGGCTTACCGAACACGGGAACGAACGCGGGGAGACGGAACACGCGTATCACGGATGCTGGATGAAAACCAGTCCGTACACAGGACAGACCTGCTTCGACTTCATCCAATCGATCAAGCGAGACTGGGAGACCTCGGGGTTTTTCGACAGGACGGATTGTCTGAATGGGTTGCCGAAGCATGCGTTAGATGTCTTGAAGAAGGATGTTTGCAGCTCTTGCTACGACACGTATGAGCCAAAGATTGAGCAGGGTGTTTGGGACGCATGGTGGGAGCTGCCTGGTGTTTACGGGCTCAAGTCGTGGGAGACGCTCAGTGAACGACAGAAGATGTTGAGCGAGGGGTGGCAGGAGTGATCGCGCGGGTGTGATCTTGGGAAATTTGGAATGCTTGCGCGGCAAGGGGTGGCAAGGCCGCCTGATCGTCGCTCGCACACTAGTTCCACTGGTGAATAGCTTGTATTGTATGTCGTCACAGCTGGATAATCCTACCATCGGCCCTGGTATTTATACCCGCGCACCTCTTAAACTATCCGACGTTCTTCTTTTCCCCACCACGATGACCTTTCTGTAAGTACCTGCGATAGGGGTGAAATTGGTACTTACCCACTCACACTTCTTCTTAAGTATTTCCGATAGTATCCAACCGGTTAGTTGCTGGCTGGTGTCTTCGCCATTCTGGACTGACATGCTTACTTTTCAGTTGTACGCAGTCGGGTTGCTAGCGATTGGAGCAACGCTCCTCTCTCTTTACAAGCGTTTCTCTCGGATCTCTATATCACATGTCCCAGGACCGGCGCCCGAGTCCTTCGTGTACGGTATGTTCTCCAAAGCCTTCTGAACGTGTTTATAGACCGACCGCGTCTATCGCACGTCCCAGGAAATCTTCCGGAGCTATTTCAAAGCCAAGCAGGAGTACCCGACTTCAAATGGCAAAGTCAATACGGTGGGGTTGTTCGTATCAAGGGCGCATTTGGCGAGGATCGTCTTGTGATATCGGACCCCAAAGCGATGCAGTATATCTTTCAAACCTCTGGTGAGCAATCTTGGGGGGTGCAAATTAAGGTCAAATTGTGAACGAGTGGGATCTAGGTTATAATTTCTTGAAATGGCCTGAGCGCACGGAGATCAGCAGAGTTCTCATGGGCCGAGGACTTCTATGGGCTGATGGTACGCGAGCCTGAATCGTGTTCATCGGGGTCGAATTGAATCTGATACTTCAATTGTAGGCGAAACACACAAGCGTCAGCGCAAAGTGATGCTTCCTGGCTTTGGAGGTGAATATCTACGTTCACCACTGGAATCGTGGGGAGTGCTGAATTGGCTAAACTAGCACCTGAGTCAAAGTCGTTCATTCCCATCTTCAACAAAGTGGCGTCTGACGTGAGGTCTCTCACTTGTTGTTCGAGGACCGCTGACTGATTTCATGCAATAGCTTTGCGCACATTGGACTGACCTCGTTGCGAGTTCTGCGGATCAGAGCATCGAGCTCAATGCTGCTTCGTGGCTTTCCAGGGCGACCATGGACTCGCTCGGAGAAGGTAGTGTTCATTTCACATCCACAATTAACGCCTATTGATGAAGCATCCTAGCGGCCTTCGACTACCACTTTGGTGCTCTGGATCAGACCGAAAATCAATTGATGAAAGCCTACTTTGGCCTCATGTGAGCGCGGGAGATGTTACCTTTTGGGCGGAGTACTGACTTGCTCAAATGTAAGGTCTGACACGCTTGGCCAGCCCTCTCGGAAGACCATCTTAGAACAGACTTTGATGCCTATTTGGTACCTCCGCCTCAAGTCCGAATACTCGAATAGCAAGCACCTCGTACATGCCAGACATACCGCCAACCTTGCTAGTGCAATTGCCAAAGAGCTCATTGACATGAAGTCGGAAACTTTGATGCAAGGGAAGGTAGGTGGTAAGGATGTTCTCAGCTTACTCGGTACGTGGATGCTTGAATGTCATATGAGGTGGTGCAATAACGTCGTCGATAGTCAAAGCCAATGCGTCCGAAGACCCAGCAACTCGTTTGACCGAAGAGGAGATGGTCGCACAAATGAGAACTTTGCTGCTAGCTGGTACGTCCACCAGCCACCCTTATGCCCCTTTTCGTTGATTGAACGGGGCCATCTTCGCTCTCTACAGGCCATGAAACGAGTGCGACATCACTGACGTGGGTTTTGTACGAGTTGGCTCGTAATCCTGAAGTCCAACGGAAGCTTCGGGAGGAGATTCGAGCGACTGAAGCGCGCAATAAGGCGAACTTTTCGGCGAATGACTTTGATAGTATGCCCTATATGGCTGCTGTATTGAAGGTACGGAACGGAGGTATAATGGGCACGATGGACATCTGAAAGTCCCCTTAATAATCCACAGGAATCCTTGCGACTTCACCCAGCTGTATACCAGAACTATCGACGTGCAGTGAAAGACGACGTTCTTCCTTTGTCGAAGCCCATCATCACGGCTTCAGGTGAAGTGTTGAACGAGCTACCTGTAGGAAAGGGCACAAAGGTGGTGCTTTCCATTGCCGCGTACAACAGGTAACCATTCGACGTGTCAATCGTACATCGACACGATACTAAACGCTGCACACAGAGACAAGGACGTATTTGGCGAGGATGCCGACGTGTACAATCCCGACAGGTGGCTGCGAAGCTCAGGAGAGAAGAAGGGCCCCACCGTTGGGGTGTACGGAAACCTGTGAGACTTTCCCTATTTCTAGGTCGATTAGACTTATTCAGATGTGCCTCCCCGTAGCCTGACATTTGCAGGGGGTGTGAGAACTTGCATAGGATGGAGGTTTGCCTTATATGAAGTTCAGGCGCTCCTCGTAGCGATCATCAATAACTTTGAGCTCGCCCCGACAAAGGACTTGTCTCGACTTCGAAGAGAGGCATGCTTGGTGATGGGTAAGCGCAACCCTACAAAGGTTACAAAAATACACTGACGGTCATCTTCCTAAGTCCCGACTCTTGAAGGGGAACAAGCGAAGGGGGAGAATCTTCCCCTGAAAGTGACCGTTGCTCCGCGAGACTGAAAGATGTACATTCCGTGTTTTAGAAACGAACTGTATAATTTCTGTAAATCAGTACACGAAAAGTGTTAAACCACCGCGGGATAATCGGTTGTGGGTGCTTGTGTATGCTAAATGCGAAGGGCTTCTTTTGGCCGGCGGCACGGCAATTTTTTCGACGTTTCTCCCATCCCATTAACTCGAAGTTGCAGCAGATTCATGTTCGCTCGAGCCCCAAAACGACAATTTCAAAGGATCTACTCAGAGGGTACTGGCTATCACACATTCACAAGGAATTTATTAATTTATCTCGTAGTTTCACAACGCCATGCGGAATTAGCTTTGGCCAGCTCTTTCCAGCGTCCTTGTCGTCGGTTTTTCGTGGATACACCCAAAAGGTACCTCAAACCGTACTTTCAAACTATCCTTGCAATCATGATCTTATAGTTGTGCTGTTACAGACAACCATCTACCTCACAAGACTCCATCTTCTCCGACACACAATCTCCATGGGACCATGTTTTCGAGAACGTCCCTCCCCCTAGCAAGCTCCTCCCATCAACACTGCGCAGTCCATTGAGTACCAAACGGCCACGAAAACAGAAGATGACTGCTCGAGAAATCAGTGCATTCGACGACATGTTCAACATGATCTTCGACGCTGTCGCGGAACAAAAACTAGGCCACGGGGATAAGATGAATCTCAACGTGGGGATTGGAGGGCGTGGAGGGCTAGGGGACATATTCGGAAAGCTACGACGGCATTCCAAACGCGTGAAATGGACGACTGAAGAGGACGAGTTGCTAGACCGAAAGAAGGAAGAAATGGATTTGTGCGACACAGACCAGCAGCTGCTAGATTGGGCAATGAGAGAGGTGTTTGGGGAATCCGAGAAAATGGAGGAAACTTCAAGGAAGGCTATTGAAGAGGGCGTTTCACCGAAGAAAGCACCTACGGTCCAGTCCCCGACATACCCACATTTACTGGCTCTCCTCATGAAGACGTTCCGAGAAAAATACCACGACCCTCATCTCGCATTATCCATCTTCAATCACGCACGCAACCTTTCCATCGCTTCTTACGTGTTTGGATGCTCGACAGACGTATACAACGAGCTGGTTGATACCCGCTGGAATTGTTTCAGGGATCTCAAGGGTGTCTACGATGCTCTTGAAGAAATGTCCGTCAACGGCGTGGACTTTGACGACCATACGAAGGGTTTAGTTGAAAAAGTTCGTCGCGAAGTTGGGGAGCGCAACCTATGGATCGAGGAGGACGACGCTAACGGTAACGAGGCATGGTCGATGCTAAACAAGATTGAAGGTCTCGTGAACAAGGCTACTCGGAAGTCAAGGAAGGCCAGACCCAAAGCCGAGGGCTCAAAGCCACAGAGATATAACGAATGGAAAGCACAGGACCAAAAAAGTGACGACGACTGGGAATTCAACTCATGGGAGAAGCCAGAGCGAGGATTTAGACGATAAAATATATTACTAGCTTAACCATTGTCCATATTACCCTACTTACTGGAGTTTCCATTCCTTAATTATTAGTAGAAGACGGTATGAATCTTAGCCAAGAACAAAAACAAGATTGCGTGCGGAGTACAATATACAGGGTATAAAGCAGACAGTGTAAGTATGTAGCGCAGTGAAAGGAACGGGGAACCTATCAGTCTAGGCTTGATAATGAGGACACGATAAATGTACAAGAAACGAAGGAGTGTGGTGTTATGAGTGTTGCCAGCGATTTTTGGATTTTGACGTTTTCGGAGCAGGGTTGGTCTGTACTGCACCCAAACCATGAGAAGGCTTGTAGTGGGGGTCGATTTCGCCGCACTTGAGGTGCAACAATAGGTTGTAGACGAATATCTGTTCATACCTGAGATACTGTGAGCGAGTACTGTTGATGCGAGAAGCAAGGAACTCACTGAGCATTGGTAAACACTACCGCCATCGAATCGGATTTACAACGGAGAAGATTTGGAGCCATGACGAGCGCAAGATTTGCAGGAGTCATTTTGGTGTTACTCTGCACCTTCTCCTCCAAAAACAGCTGAAGGAAGCTGATTATGAAAAGCACGACCCTCCTGTTTATGGTGGGCAGTCTTTGGACGAGATGAACACAAGCATCGGGGTCCTGAGAGCTAGCGACGCATTCATTGTACATTTCCTCGGGAACCAAAGGATCCAACAATTCCCGTAACCACAGCTTCATCAACGATGCTAGGGTATTCGGATCATCAACTCCCTCGAGATTGTAGTATCCCTTGTCGATGCGAAGCTTTAGCTCGGAGATAGAGTCTCCATCGCCCGGCACTCGGAATATGCCTTCCGACTTGGTCCCGCCCAGCGCGAGTATACCGTCAGCGAGGAAAGGTAAGATGATAGGGACCTTCTGCTGGGGGTAGGTGCGTTCCTGAAGACGAATAATAGCATCCAGAGATTCCCCAAACGTCGACGGATTGAATGCGGCATCCTGATAAACGGGAAAACGGAGTTGAGCATATGACCAAAGAGCAGAGAGCAAAATAATTGCAACGAACCGAAGCTGTCTCGATTTCAGCGATGGTGGGAGGCTTTCCTCGGGGCCCCTTCTTTGAGATGGTGGCGAGACGTCGAAGACAGAATTTGGCCATGACGTCCACACGTCCTTCGTGATGAGAGGTATGTTGTTGGATGAATGAGTTCAGATAAGTCTCGAAGTTCTTGGAGGGCGGAAAGGTTATGAGCAGGACACAGAGTAGCTGCCATCCTTTGAATACACTCTCACTGTCAAGAACAACTTGTAAGGAACCAAAGGTACGAGCCATCGTAGACTGATAACTCACGGATTCGGGTTCTTGGTCAACTGCTTCATGACCTGGCAATAAATCTCGTCCCTCAGTTCTCCATGGGACAGCCCTGCGCCCAGTAGCCATCTTTCTTCTTCTAACAAGTTCGATTGACCTCCTAACGACGTCGATGAACCGTTTATTGACTGAACAGTCGAGCTGAATTCAGCTGGCGGCCTCACGCCCACAGGTCGATCACGATCTCTATCTCCCATTATGTGCTGGATGACTTTGAATACTTTGACGGCGTCTCTGTTCAATGCCCGGTTGTTTAATGTCAAAAGTGGCGAATTTAACGGGGTCTGACGACTGTCGTCAACAACACAGCGGTAGGGCGTTGAGATGGAACGGACCTTTTGCCACACCATCATCTGTGCCACTGGCACTCTACGCCTGAATAGAATCCCCGTACGATGGGTTGAGAAGTATTGCCTTGCGAAATCAGATTCAGAGAACTGCATAATGTCGGAAGCCAGATCGTGGGGCAAAGCTGGGTATGTGCTGGGTGGGAAGAAGTAAGATAAGGAGTGAGCGTAACGATAAAGGGGGACATTAGGTCGGGAAGCTTTCTTTACCCTGTGCTAAGTATCGAGGTCGAGGTCGGTGTTGGATGTACCGGCACGTGATGCTCGACGGGAATTGGGTGGCCTGCTGCTCTGTTCTTGACCGGGGACATATCGAGGGTAGCGGCTGTTATGAGAAGGTATATATATTGCGTCCCGCAGCAAAGCACGGAAAGGCTGCGTACCATGATTGAGTATCGGGGCGCTGATTTCCTTTCCTCCTATGGTTGGTCCGGAAACGGTTCGACCTTTCGGAAGACCGGGGACTGGTCTACGAGGGGATTTGGGTACCGACTGCTTGCTGTCTGTACTCCCAGGACGAAGACTTATCAAGCCCGGTAAACCACTTGCATTTTCTCCATCACTCTGCGCGGAAATTTTCGAGCCTGGAGACGCGTATCCACTATCAGACTGAGAGCTGTTCAGCAGCTCTACAGCCGCATTCAGGCTCTGAGGTGGCGGTGGACGATGCGACACATAGGAAGAGGATTTGGACCGGGAGCGAGCGACAGAACTCGTAGTGCTTACGGATCCGCTCGGGCTTCCTTTACCAGACTTTGGACGATCACCGGTTGTGGGCGTGGGTGGTGGCCCTTCCGAGGATGATTTGGATGAGGCATCGGTGACGTAAGGAGATCCTGGTATTGGAGGTAAGTGGGCGCCCTGAAGTCTTGAGGAACCATTGTGATGCTGATCGCTAGAATATGACCGGCGTATAGGCGGACTCTTCTTTGACGAGGTTCCATTGGAGTACTTGGTGGTAGGTGAAAGGGACTGGGACTTGCGCATCTCTCCTGGTTCAAGCTTGCGCATCCTGTCATGTTGGGGGCTGGGATCATCGAGGTTTCGAGAGGCACGGGTAGATAGACGACGACCAAGTGCTGTACCCTAATGAAGTAAATTCGAGCCTGAACTTTCCTAGTTTAATCTGAACAAAGGGGGTCATACCTGTATAATCCCAAGGGGAATAACAAATCCTTCAGGACGTTCCCAAACAGTTTCCCCAGATTTCGTGTGATAATAATAAGGCAGTCCACCACGAGAATCGTCGCTCAACTCCCACCACTCGCCTTCCGTACTGGGAGGTAATCTAGAGGGAGTTTTATGGTTGGTTTACTTGTTCGCGTGCCCTGTAAGAGATACTGACACGAAGTTCCCAACAGGAGGATCCCAGCTAACATCCCCCGTTGCAGGACAGGCGTAGAAAGAGTTTTGAGTCTAAAAAGAGAGATTTTAACAGGCATCAAGTCAAACAATGAACATGAGACCATTGTGAATGATAGCGTACCTGTGGGTCGACCAAGGTCACCCAAAAATTGGAGCCCCATTTGCCACTGTCTTCCTGGACTGGGGTGGAAGGCTTTGACGGCCTGGCTCTGAGAGATGATTTCTGGGGAGTTGTAGAACCATTGTGACGACCACTCTGATCGGGTGCTTTGCCTTTCGTATTGGATGATGTAGAGGCTGTTGACGGCTGTCGAGTGACGGTGATTGAAGGCTGCCCAGGTGGAGGTGGAGAAATGGGGTCCGGCATCACAAAAAACGCGGTGGACAACGACAAGGACGATGAGAACGACGAGCAAGAGATGCCGCTGAATACAGCAGACTCCAGAGGGCCTCAGCGTCCGTGTCACTCAGTCAGGCTCCGTTCAGGCGTGTTGTGATGGACATTCTATTAAATTACCAAATCTAGCTCCTAGATACACCTTGAGATTTACCTCCCTCCTCCGCAAATCTTCGAAGAACTGCGATATCTCCTCCCTCATCATTCTCATTCAGCGACCTCTCTATTCGCTCGTAGAGCTTAGATATCCCGCGGTACGTCTCACTCTCAGGGCTCTCGATGAATCCGGCAATTTCCTCCATCTCTCCGACCCAGCGATAAGCCTTGGGAAGCATGCCCGGTATGGCGTGCGAGATACGTGCAAGAAACTCTGGTTGAGAAGCTCTAAGTTCGTTTAATAGTGCTTCTGTGGTTGCTGGTGACGATGCTTCAGCGGCGAGTATCATGGTCGCAAACAGTGCCGTAGTTCCTTTGGTCATGCCCTACCCAAAAGTTAGTTCAAACTTTCCCTCAGAGGATACGGTCTGGAATGATCACAGCATAGGACATTTTCAGCGCACTTGCATCTCCTATGCCTCCACCCTCTTTGATGAGCGAGATCTTCAAACCGTACTGGGACAAACTGCCGAATCTCTCGAGTGCCTCTTTGTCCGTGGCCGAGGCGTAGAAGGTAGGGTCATATTTATCGGTAGGAGGGCCTCCGATAATGCCAGCATCGACAAATGGAATTGATTTCGGACCAAAGAGGTCGCCGATCCGCTTCACCGTAGCTGGGTTGACTGCATTGCAGTCGACAAAGACAAGACTTGATTCCTTCTTCCTGTCGAGTCCCTCCGCTGCTGATCTTTGTAGGAAGCTTTCCGCAAACGAAAACGCGTGGCTCGGGGGCAAGATGCTGAGAAGATAGTCCGCCTCTTTGTGTATCTGCGCGTATGTGGCCTCTTGCATACCACATTCCTCTGCACGGCGGCGAGAGGCTTCGGTACGTCCATCTAGATTGGTCAGAACTTTGCATCCATGCTGGACCAATTTGCGGCCAACGGCGGACCCCATGGCACCAGCAGTGATCACCGCAACAGTTGCCATCGGGCACTGGTAGTGGAGGTGGGAAGATAAGGAGCAACGTGCAGGCAAAGCTCACTCCTTCCCTCGTAAGTGGTGTCATATGATGCAAATACGATTGGGATCTACAAAGAATGGCCAGCATTTGGGTCTACATTACATAGATCAACACGTCCATTTCTGCGAGGCTTCAATAATAGAGTTAGGATGTTAGGAGGATGTTACAAGCGATGAGAGATAGATGCGAAAGATGGTTATAGATATGATGCAGATGGTTCCATATTGCAGAACGAAAATCAAGGAAGGTGTGAGTGATATACCCCAAGCTGTGTTTAAGGCGACGTTGCCGTATCTTTTGCAGGCTCTTGCCCTGGTGCAGCGGCATCGTCCGGATTTGCGGGCGCCATCCCCATCTTCCTCTTCACCCCCTCAAAATTCTTCGTCAACCTTTTCCGTGCGCCCAACGCCGTTACTCCCATCTTTTCCAGCTGATCCTCATCGAGAACAACAATCTCCTGCCACGTCATCCCCGCGAAACATTCGGTGTATTTGTGCAACCGCAGGGTCTTCAGCCACGCCGGGATGTCCTTCAGAAGTTCCGGATCCACATCATCCTCGGGTCTCGTCGTCGGCGTTGCCGCTGCCGTTACCGCTGTCGACGAGCCAGCAGCGCTCTTTGGTTTCGATGGGGTCTTGGAAGTTCCTTTTGATGGCGCCGATCTCCAATTACTCGCACCAGCTGATGATTGTCCTTTCTGTTGTTGTCGCTGCTGGGATCCCGACTTCTGGTTCTGATTGTTCCCCACGGGCGGCTGCGATTGTTGTGGCAGTTGTTGCGATTGCATGGTCATCCCGTTCATCATCAACTGCAGCGCCAGCAATTGAGCTTCGTTCGTGTATCCGGCCATCCCCTGGTTGAACGCCAGCGGGTTCATCATAGCCATTCCCATCATGGGGTTAGGAATCCCCATAGGCATGGAACCGGTGGGATTATGTGCGCTCTTTTGAGGTTTCTGGAACATGAGGTCCATGGGTGTGTTGACCATGTTCGCCCAGCTGAAGTCCTCGCTGCCCTTGATGAATAACTCTTGTGAAGTTGGGTCCACGGCAGATAGAGGAGAGGGTCCCGGTCCCGCCGCCGACTTTTCGAGTCTCTCGAGGTCTTTGTTCTGGGTGGTCGCGGGGGAGAGGGCAGAAGCGAGGCTGAACCCGGGAGTTCGGGGAGTTCCAGGTAGACGAACATGAAGAGGAGGACGAGTTGTTGCGGGCGAGGATTGTCTCGAATCGGCTGTACACATCATTAGTCTGTCGTGTCCTATGCAAGCAAACGGGGTCCACTTACCGAGCATGGGATCAGACAACTGTTGCAAGATGGCCTTTAGGAAGGTGATCTGTTCTTGAGATGCATGCTGGATGAGGGAGTACAAAGTCGCGTCCTGCTCTGAATCATTAAGCAAGGTGAACCCTAGAGGGGTCGAGATTCGTGAACGTCGGCAAATAGATGAAGCGGGAGAAAAAAAATCTAACATTGTTCAATCGTGCCCAGCTCTTCTCTGAATTTTGGTTCCTCCGAGGCTGCAGCCATCGCACCCTACAGCACACAAGGTAGTCAGTATATACGAAATAAATGCTCAGGCGCCAGCGTACCATTCGTGCCTCGTACTTTCTCAAATTCTTGAACCAGTCATCCAACTCGCCTGAGCGCTGCCCAATCAGTTTCACGTTCACAATTAACACATCGACTGACCTCCGACACCACCAAACCGCGGTGAAGGGGGAATACCAAAAGCCGCACCTGGACGTGGAGAGAGGATAGGACTGAAGACAGCAGCATTAGGTCGCAAAGGGGAGGCAGGGTTGACTCCAGCAAGTTTTTGTAGCTGAGGTTTCGGGATAGCTATCTGTGGACTCAGCATCGACGACGACGATGATGTTGCTGGCATGGTCACGGTGAAGGAGGAGGGAAAGGAATATGATGACAAGTCAATTTCTTTGCATTTATGTACCTCGGTGAAAGCAAATAACCACTAGGGCCCTAGGGCCAAGATCAATATAAGTTGATGGACAACGCATAGATCGGCAATGTTGCATCGCAACGAATCATCCAGCATCTGAGCAGAGTCGCATGTCAAGGAACAAATCTATATTGGGACACTTCCAGTCAACTTCTCGCGACTACCATATCCTGTACTCTGACTACTGGCACTGCATCGAAGACACAAAGAGAATAAAACGTTCTAACGTAGGGAGGCAGATGTATAAAGAAGTTCTTTCACCCTGCACATGTCTATGCCAGAACCCGGCGGACGTGCACGCTGCTCCGCCATCAAAGAGCGCTCCCAATCACAAATAAGCCGAGGAACCCGTCAATAAATGCGAGTTTACTATTCTCAAGCTGTGTCAAGGTGAAACAAAAACGTACACCAGCCCTCCATTACCTCAACTAATTCTCTCCCTTATTTCCATCCCATGATACGTGGGCCAAAGCACATCGAGAGCAAAGGCGCTGAAAGTGCTGGATGTCGTCCCAACGGCGGTTCGAGCGTGCCCCAGCACCATTGCGTCAACAAACGACAGTAGAAAGGGCTTTAGTGCCAGGCCGTCATAATCGTTGACGACGTGGTCCAAAGGTCCTAGTTGGTCATAAAAGTCCGTAAGGGCGAATATGCATGGGAAAGTTTTGAAGAATAACGCCAGGGAACGGTGATTATGAGGATCCGGAGCATCCGTAGCCAAGTAAAGCGGTGTGTTCAAGGGTGTAAGGGATGGACGCGTATGAAGAGGTCGACGACAACGGAGTGGAGGCGGAAGTGTAGATTGTAGGGGAGCGGAACTAGAAGAATACGGGGCGAAGCTGGGAACTGAGGTATTGGCATGCGACAATATTGAGCTTTGGAGGGAAATGGTCTCGTCGACGGACAGGTTGAGCGTCTGATGTACCAATGTCCACCAAACGGAACGTGCATTCTCCTGACCGCATGAGACAAAAGCACCGTCTCCTACTCGTATGTGAACACCCATGAACATCCCACCTAGGCTCTGTACTATGGAGTTCGATACGTTGACGAGAAGTGGATTTTTGAATGCCATATCCTTGCGAACTCTCCATCGTATGCGGGCGTTCTTCATGTCCGAGAGAAGCAGCCTCGATGTCCCAAAAAGAGTTCCGAGGTACAAGAGTGGTTCGCGGGAGGCTTCAAGTTCGGAAATGAAGACCAGTTCGTCGTACTTATCGGAGGGTCCGCCGTCATCGCCATTGGTGGGTTTGTCGAGGAACTGATAGTGATAACGACTGGACTCTTGGAGGACCGACACGTCAAATTCTGAGATACCCAGACACCCAGAGAGCCACTCATCGGTGTGGTTCCCGCGAAAGACGAATCGGTGATGTGTGGCCAGGTGTCTAAAATCCAACAACCAATCCCATGGGATCTGAGTATAGTCGAAGTAGCCAAAGCATTCAGGGGGGAGGAAGGATTCGGGGGAAAGTCTGGCGCAATGTCGAAGGCCAGCTTTATCTGAGAGGGAAAGGAGATTGCGAAGAGAATTAAAGCTGCCGTAGGGTATCGGTTTGCCGAGCCGGATGGGTGGTATAATTAGGGTGCGGTTCAATAGATGGGACAGCGTAAGAGCGTTCTCGAGGGAAATGCGTTGGTTGTGAAAGCCGCTGTGATGATGGTATACAAGAAACTTTTCTCCGTGAATTGTGGGTGGACATGAAACTTGAGGTGATTCAACGTGAACGACTTGGGTTTGATTATCAGCGAGATTCGAGTGAGAAGGTTGATTTGGGTTGGCCCACCTAGTGGTAAACAGGTAATAAGCGAGCCCAAAGCTAACCGCGCAACCTGATGCCAACAGAAGGAGAAGGATGGTTACGTAGGTGTTATTCTGACTTGAGGTAGTGCGAATCTGACGACGCTTGTTGTGGTGTACCATCTTCGGGGGCGGAATCGCTGAGCGGTTGGCTGGTGCTCGCATCCGGTATTTTCCTGTCTCGAGCGACACAGATGGTGAAGCGCTTGCTTCACGAGAACGCGAGCTGAGTCGGTGGGGTCCTAGCATCATACTTTACTGAAGCCTATTAGAATAATGTCATCTTTTGATGAAAATTGCAAACCTTATCGCTGTACGGCTTTCGATGTGAGCGATTCGCAGCGAGCTCAGGGTCAGAGAGCTGGGGTGATGGAAGTTCAGGTGAAAGAGCAACTTGAACCTGGAATCCCACGCGTCTCAGCGAGATCTGGTCACGGGGGCGTGACGACTCAGGATTACCCCCCGGACAGTAGGGCCGAAATGCCCGGGTTCCTCCTCGACATTTCCACTCATGTCGTCCCTTCAGTTTGGCTCTCTCCGTGCTCTCACCAGGAGCGGGGTCACAGCTCTTCGTACATGTCGGCTCATTCACGCGAACTCTCATAGATCGATACCGCCGTTAGGATTCGCATTCGATATTGCAAGTCGAAAAAGCATCTTACACTGCAAAGGCTTCCGCAACTGACTCGCTCTCAAAAGGATGGAGTGCTGATGGCTGGGCCCAACCCATTACCTACCGCGAGGCGAGCCCTACAGATTCTTGAAGGCGACAATCCTCTCAATGCGTGCGTTCTCCGCCCATACGGATTCGAAGTGACATCTGATTCAGCCTAAATAACGCAGCAAAATTCCTTACATCCTGGTACCCGCAGTTGTTCTGCGTTCGATTGTCTCTCCCGCTGAATCAACAGACTCTAGCTAACAAATGGTGGTGGCAAGTCGGAGGCAAAACGGGCTCAAGGGCTTTCTGAAAGCTTAGGTGTTGAGGTGCGTCCGAAATCGGGAGAGGCTTTCGTTGTACCGTCGCGTGTCGTTCACGTTCACTAAACAACTTTGATCACAGCTTCACCCCGACCAGATAATACAAGCACACACCATCCTCAAGGACATGGTCGGGAAATACGCGTCCAGTCCAGTTCTTGTTCTTGGAGGGAAAAACGACGAACTGCGTCACGTCGCTGAAAGGTCCTTCCTCCCCCCCGAGTTTGCGCCTTCTGGTCTCGGCTAATTCTTCATGGCGATCAGCTACGGCTTCAAGAGAGTGTATACGACGCCAGATGTGCTGCTATGGAATCCCTCGTACGGACTTCTTTGCTGAATCTAGTTGAGGCCTCTTCTAAACGATCCATTCAGCGTATGGCCTCTACAAACGATAGACCCCAATCAAATGATCAATCGACCTGTGGGTTATGTCTAGCCATAACGGAAGCACAGGAAACTCAATTCCTGCTCTCTCTAAGTCAGTAGACTTCTCGAAGACACGGATAGAAGCTGTTCTGGTGTTCCACGACCCTCGGAATTGGGGAACTGATGGTACGCGTTTCTCCAGACCCTACCGAGCTCATCGACGGGTCTTTAACCTCTCCTCTATTCAGTGCAAATAATGCTTGACATAATCCAGTCGGGGGGTATCATTGGTAATCCCTACCTGGAAGACCACAGATCTAATCCAGTCGAGATAATATTTTGCAATCCCGACTTGCTCTGGAAATCAGATTTTCCGAGACCAAGACTCGGACAGGGCGCGTTTAAGGAGTCATTCCAGGCTGTGTACAAAGCACTCACCGGCCACGCCTACCCTTTCGTGCAGTTTGGCAAACCAACTACGCCCACGTACAAGTATGCCGAGAAAGTCGTGACACGGTTGATGAAAGAACGTTATGGCAGCAAAGCTGCGGTTCCCTCGATGTAAGTGTTGCGCCTCTCACGGATGTCCTATTCTGACGGTATATAAAGGTATATGATTGGAGGTATGAGTCCATGCACAATTCGCAACGTAGACGCCTATGGTTAAACCTTTTCATGTTTCTCCAGATAATCCCGCATCAGGCATGTCCTTTGTCCTCGCTCCTCGCAGGTGTTTGATTCAACTAACTGTGATATAGATATCGCAGGTGCCAATGCCGCTGGCTGGTCCTCCGTACTTGTGCATACGGGGGTCTTTGATCCCCACCTTGGAATACCGCCAAAACACACACCAACTCATCAGGCTCCAGACGTAGAAGCTGCTGTTCGCTGGGCCGTAGAACGAGCGATTTCCGGAGCAGGTGATTAGAGGTAGTATAACGATGCTGGATCTAGACCTTAGAGAACTGGTGAATTACGTCGAGTTGTACAATTCTAGTTGCTCTTCCTTCGATAAGGCCATTCTACCGCGCCAATTCTTCTTCGGAAAATCTATTTGGCTGGGAGATGGTGTCGAGGTTAGGGTCCGAATGATTGATTCTAGTGTTTCTGGTATGTCGTCTATCGATAAATGACCGAGCCTACGCGTCGTTGTTCATTGAGATACTGCCACAAACAGATGCGTTACCTAAACGAGACTCACCAATCGCCACGAGGATAGACCAGCATATTTGGGGCGAATCTGTTCACAGTGTAGTGTATGTAAGTCGAACAGAAAATAAATCAGAAGAAAGCCCTCAGGCGTACTTGTGTTGCCCAACATGTCCAACTTCACCAATCCTGAACCGACTATACAGTTGGTCATCTTGTCTCTTCCGCTTTTCGACCTCTGTCCTCAAAGCTCGCACATATGCCCCACCCAAGTCCCCACAACGACAGTCTCGAGCCATGTGCGTGCATACCAGTAGATGTATCTGATCCACGGACATCTCACGACTCGGCTGTACAACGCGTCGTCTGAGTGTATCGTCCACCTCGTCCAAAGTAGAACGCGACAACTCCGGTACATCTATTCTCTCCCCAAAAGAAGTAAAAGCGGTTGCAGTTAGTGTGGCGTCACCGTGACTTTGCGTAGGGTCGACTCCAGAAGAATTAGGTCCGTAATAGGCCCAATTGACGAAACCGCCCCATTGAAGGATTCTAAGCTGGAGTTCGCGCTGAAGAGGTGTCATGAATTTTGCTGGGAAAGCCGAGGGTGGGATCGACGAATGTAGGAAAACGTAGCATCGATATGAGGGAGCTGTACCAGCTATCATGCCTTCATTACTGGCGTTGGAAAACGAGGCCGAGGTGGAAAATTGTCGAGAGAGAGCACGATGTAACCGTGTTGACCGTGATAGTAGGGACATATCTCGGCGATAACGGTGGTCTTGAGTGATGATTAGATTCTAGCTGACGCGACGCGCGACCTTGAGATGTCTTCTGAGTTATTCCAAAGGTTCCCAATTGCACGAGCGCGCTGGACACAGGAATGATTGTAAATGCGAAGGTAAAGGTGGAGGTGAGAATGAGGAGCTATATTTGTCAGCTCGGATAACGACCCGACGGCCCACCTTGCTCATCGTTCATCACAATGACCACAGATATTTCCCGTGTCGCTCGACCACCATCACCGAACCAGCCGCTGGAATTCAGAAAGAAAGATGGCTCTCTCTCAAAGATGCGCTCGCACAACGGCAATATTCCAGTACTACCCCAGACAAAATGCTGTCCATATTGTCCCGCCAAATTCACGAGGACTACGCACTTAAATCGACACCTTAGAAACCGTACGAGAACCCGCCTTTACTGCTTTACGCGCTATATGTCTAAATCAGGCTTTACACCTTTGAACTCGCAGATACCAATGAGCGGTTTCATAGCTGTGAAGTTTGTGGTCTATCAATGAACATCATTCAACTTGCTGAAGTCCCATCTAGCTATGCGGTACTCAATTCACGCGAAGTGATTTACTATCAAGGCATAGAAGGGGCTGCAACGAACGGTACGAGTGCTCGTCTCCCGTAAATCGACATTTATTGAGATTCTCCGCCTTAGCACCGACCGGACTCGTCGCAAATCATGCATTCCATGTACCGAGTCGAAGGTCAAATGTGACCGGGAGAGTCCTTGCGGCAAGTGTACTACTAGGGGAAAGGAATGTGTATATGCACCCCCGACCAAGAGACCCTCACATCGCAAGGTCGTGGAGGGTCTTGAACTCCCAGCGCCTGGCTCCTTAGTCACTAATAGCACACTTCCACTTTCGACACCCGAAACATTCGACCCGCCCAATCCCACGCCTCCTCTTACCGATTTCAGCTCACTGCAAGGACCGGGCAGCGACGCGGGCTTCTCTTCGTCGATAGCGAGCTGTTCGTATCAGGAATCAACCGCAACAGGAACGGAAACAGACGCTCAACTAGGAGACACCGCCGACAACGGCCAACTCGCATCGATGTACAGCGGGGACATGTTCCAGTCTCTTTTCAGTAATGTGTTCTCTTCCATGGACTCGCCTCCTCGTTCTGGAGAGTCTCCGCCATATGAACCGGGCAATTTCCCCCCAGGAGCGTCCTTCCCTTTCGACGTGTTCTTTGATGAGCGTGTCCCCTTCCAAGAAGCTCTCACCTCTTTCCAGGAGGTTCCCAACTTCTCCGCACCTTTTGTCCAACCCGCGGTCAGTCATGTGCGACATGTTCTTCCCTTTTCTACTCCCGAAGAGACCATGGATCCAGAGCACAGACACTATCGTAAGTCGCGCGACTTTGGTTTTGCCTTCAAATTCTAAAGCTTCCTACTCAGTGCATCTCTTCTACACCGTCTTCCTGGAACAAATGCCGATCGTGCATCCGCACACATTCTCGATCGAGGGCCGGCCACCGCTTTTGGTTTCCGCGATGCAAGCATGTGGCGCACTATACGTGAAAACGCGTCAAGCCGCTACTTTTATCCTCAACACGTTGACGGGGGCCCGAAGTATCCTAGTCGAGGAGTTTGTACGGATTCGTTTTCTACCCATTCTCTCCGCTTTTCGACTGATCAAGATTCGATGAAAGTCACGGATTGGAGACGCGAGCTCCGCCGATCAACTGAATCTCATTGTTGCGGTTGTACTGCTTCAAACGGTGGGGTTATTTCACCAGAAAGCGGACCAGCGCGCTTCGTCTAATCTTTATCATGGTAAGTTCGTCTTGAAAGTCTTTATTTTTGAGCCTCGACTGAGTGCCCTCATTAGGAATGTTGGTGATGGTGAGCTCGAGTCTACTGGAGGTATGCGCCTGCTAACTTTGATTCTGAATTAGATGGTCAGGCGCTCTGCCTACTTGAGCAAGATTGCTGGATGGAGTCCGGATGCGTACGCGACACTCCCACTAGATCTTCAATGGAACGAATGGGGCAACCACGAGACGGCTAAACGGTGAGGAACCTGCATCGTGTCTACTCAATCAACCGCGGTCTGAAAGCTCTTACAGTGCAATTCTGTTGTCTTACCTCCACGACTGTTGCCAATCAATATTCTTCTCCCAGCCCACGTCATATCAGGACAACGAGATGGATATATTCTTACCCTGTGAGAATGCATTGTGGCAAGCCAAGACACCGACGGATTGGTGGATGGTCCTCGAACAACAGTCGCCATTCGGAGACTACCGTTCTAGACTGGTCGGTTTACAGATGCTTCCTACGGTGGCAGCTGTAACGGAAACTGTTTGGAACATGACACCTCCTCCGTTGAGCCCCTTCGCTCATTGGATCGTAATTCATGCCATCTTGCGTCGAATGTTTGCTGCATTCACTGAGATTCCGGTGGATACGGAGGCCGTATCCGTCGTCGCACCGCGGGACGCGAATGTTGATCAGGAGATCTCTATCGCCCAGTACTCTCTCCACAATTGGCTCAAGAGTTGGATGAACTGTCCGGAGCATGCCGTTGTCGGTGGGGAGGACGAGGAACCACCGTTTATGCAAAATCGTACGTTCCGCTTTTGATAAATATCGCGTCTTTGATGCTACAAGCGACTGATTCTGGGCATACGTAGCACTTCCGTTCTATTGGGTCGGCCAGATCGCACTCATGGCTTATCAAGAAGGGCTCCCGCCGTTCCAGCCACACTCGCGGAAGAATAAGGAGGCTAGGTTCCATATCGTCAAGCAGTGGCTGAGGTACATACGAGGGTTCTTGAAGAAAGGAGGCGACGCATCGACCCTAGTCTGGGACGAGTTGATGAGAATAAGGTTGCAGACCGACGCAGAGGAGGACAAGGACGAGAAAGACGATGGGCTGTTGGGTTTTTTCGCCGAGGCGTAGAGCTTTGAGTCCTTCGGTTCGATTTCATCGAGCAACTGGAAGGGAGGCAAGTCTACGCGGCTGTAGTCGAAAGGTGGCAGGTCTATTTATCGCGCAATGAGGTGGGTCATGCTCTAGGGAGAGCTAGAACATGATCCATTGTCCAAAAGGGTTTGAGTAGGTATTTTTGGGACGGAACTCGGTCAGTGAATGGTTTGAGGCTTGGACTTTATCTGTATTTCCAATCGTTTTAGTAACTCTATAGTCTTGTCGGTCTGTATCTTATAGTATATTGTATACATGAACCTGTAATATGGGAATAATACATGCAACGCAGCTTGTTACCAGTTCTGTTATTTTGGTCGACCCACATCGACCCACATCTTGCCGTTGTACTGTATAAATGTGAACTATGTATACTATGTGTCCAAATATTGCTAGTAGTTGATATTCCTGATGTTGACTAAGTCAGTCGATACTTGGGTCGGATGAGGTTCGTGTGATGCGTGTCATCACGTCCATGAACAACGCCAAGCGCCCAAATTCTACCCATGTTGCCGTCCCCCGTGTCGTTCTCCAAACGCAGAACGTTCGACGCTCTCAAGACGAGAATATGAAGGACTTAATCACCTTATAATGGTTCCTGGACATGCGATCTGGCAGGGTTCAAGAGCCGAAGACAGACTGAACGAGGATCTCTGGACACTGGAACCATACCAGAAACAGGGAGGACGTCCGGAAGTATTTTTCCGACATATATCGGAAGGGTGCGTATGCTTGAACTCTCGTCCTGCGATGGAAGTCGCTCATTCTTTTGTTGCAACGAAGTGTCCGGCTGTTGAATGAAGATGCCAAATCGCTGCTCGTCTTCAGCGGGTGTGTAGTTGACTCTTACGGTTCCCGACCCAAACACGGAAGCTCATCGACTTCACCTACCTAGTGGGCAAACAAGACCTTCATCATCGACAACGGAAGGCGAATCATACCTCCGGCTAGCTCTGCAAGCCAACCTGTTCCGTGCCGGCGTGAAGCAAAGTCTCCGAGCTACAACGGAAAATTACGCACTCGACTCCTATCAAAACCTTCTGTTCTCCATCGCTCGGTTCCAGGAATACACAGGACACTATCCCAAACGTATAACGGTCGTGGGATACG